>VZRL01006032.1:1276684-1356445 GCA_013397895.1 Origma solitaria
AGGAGAGGAGAGGAGAGGAGAGGAGAGGAGAGGAGGCAGGAGAGCTGGATCCTGCGCAGGTCTGGGCTGGCAGGGCAGGCAGAGGTGAAGGGACCACGCTTTTTCGCCTTTGGAAAAATATTTTATAAGCAGTGAGCAAACATTGATGGCATTCTTCTGCCAGCCAGTCAGCAAATAACTTAAGCAAAGGAGGGGGACAGAGCAGCTCGTGTGGGTCTCACAAGCCCTGTGAGAACTGGGAGCTCTTTTTGTTTGCCGAGCAGCTAAAGTGATTATTTCTGCCACTCACCCTGAGAAAGCTCCCGGGGCTCCTGAGGACCCCTTCCTACTAAATAATGGCAATTACCATGGTCCTGATCAGAAGTGGGGCAAGGCGAGAAGAGGAAGTTGCTTGAGATGAATTAGTAATTCCTGGTGCATTTACCTTCACTTGGCCTTTGAATTCTTAGTTTCCCTATTAATTTGTGAATGGCCGCTCAAAACAAAACAAAACAAACAAAAAACCCAAAACAGAACAAAAACCACCAGAAAAACAAAACCAACCAACCAACCAAAACCCAACAAAAACCAAAACAACAACCAAAAAAACCCACCAAAAAAACCACCAAAAAAAAAAAAAAACCAACCAAAAAAACAAGAAAGGAAAAAGAAAAAACCACCAAACAAAAAAAACAAGAAAGNAAAACAAGAAAGGAAAAAAAAAACCAACCCAACTGGTATTCTTTGTGTTGCTGAAAATTGGTCATGAGCCCTGAGATACTAAATACAAAATCAGAAAGAAAACACTGCTTTATAGGAGAAAGGTGAAAAGGAAGTCCACATTTTCCCTAACATGTTGTACTTTAGTAAATGCAGCATAAATAAGGTCATGGAAGGCTCTTCTGCTAATTTTCCCAGTGCCTGCAAAACTGTGGGCTTTTTGTAACTATGTCTCTGGAATAAGTCCTTTTCTTTTGGTACCTCAGCTTTCAGGGTTTTTGAAGCAGTCTCTTTCAAGTTTTGTTCCCTGCTAGCTTTCCCAGTCGCTGCTTATTTGTGAGCAGCCTCACTGGATTTTGTGAAATAGGGTGCCCATGGAAAGGGGTGAGCAGCTGCTTGAAATGCAGGTGAGCAAGCAGAGACAGCTCAGAGCCAGAACAAAGTTACTTTTTTAAAGAAATTACTTCTCACCTGATGAGGTGGCCTCATTGGACAAACTCTTGCTCTTTTTGGAGTAAGTGTCTATCCCAGCTCCAGCATCCATCTTCCATGAAAAGTAACACCCAGAAATCGGTCTGGGCTGCAGAATTTTCTTTTCTGTCCAGTAGGGGGTGGATTTTGTTCCATGATTCCAGTTGGTGTTCTATCCATGCTAGAAATGCAGTTGCATGTCTTCTCTTGGAGTCTCAGGAGCTGGGTCTGATCAGCCTGTTGATCACAGCACTGCTACAGAGAATTGGGATGAGAATGGAGGGTAAAGCTGAACCTGATTAATGATGCACTATTTGAACATATGCAGGATGTAAAAGGTACATGGTGCTTCCTCTCAGCAGCTCTCTCTTTCTCACTTTACTCACTTTAATCCAAAGTTTTCAGTGATGGCAGGTCAGATTCTCAAGAAATTTTCTATATCAGAGTAACCATTTCATATTTGCTTTTGTGTGTGTGTGTGTGTGTATGAAAACAATTACTCGGTGAGTTGTTAGGATTGGCCACTGTTGCTCCAGATATTACAGTTAGAATCTGTTCATCAGCAAAGATACACACAAGAATCATTTCCCTTTCTGTGTTCTGTAGCATCTAATAATATGCCTGCTAGATCTTTCAGTAGTTGAACGGAATATAATGGAACCAGGATGTGATCAAATAAATGTCCTGGTACAAGCAGTCATTGGTTGTAAAAATGGATAATAGAAGAAAAAATTCTTTCTTTTTAGTAGAAGAATCTATTTCTCTGGTTCTGGTTTTGCTTTAACTTGTGAATTGATTTTGCTTTAACCTATTATTAGCATGAATGCAGGTGTGCTTTCTGTGCTCTTTGCTTCTGTTACTACTCTTTCAAAATAGGCCTGAGTAAGCAGGAAACTTTGACCATTTACAAGATCCCTAGAGTTTTTTATCTATTTGTCTAATCACACCTATTTGCCAGTATTGGAAGACTTAGTGGTTGGAAGCGAATGAATTTGAGTCAGGTGCAGCTCTCAGACAGAAAGTTTCGGGGCTGGATTAGGAATTGACACAAAAATCCTCTCAGTTTGCATCTGTGTCTCCTGGGCTTGGGTGCTGACTGTGGTCATTTGTGTTACCTCTGCCAGATTCAAAGAGAGAACAGTATTTATTAAAATCTCAGCCTGGAGGAGTTCTTAGATTTCACTGTAAGGTTGTGGTTTACATTTAGATTTTTTTCCCCTCACTTTATCTCCTTTTGGCTAATTCTCACCACTTTGAAATGTGAAATATCACAATTTATGTCACTGATTATTAAAACTAAAGCAAACAAAAAAGCTCCAGCCTTTCATATGTGTCTATACGGAGTGCATTCATCCACATCACCTTAAGCTTCCTAAATTTCCTCATTTACATGCAAACTTGTTATCTCTGAGGTTCCACATACACACATGCTGAACACCAAATATTCCATTTTGGGAATGTGGGCATGCAGTTTCTACGTTGTAGCACTTGTCTCACGCTTCAGTTTGAGATCCAAAAGCCTTTGGGTCAAAATGTTCTTAATTAAGTCTTTTCATAACTTTGAAAATCCCATCCATCTTAGATCTGTATTATTACAGGTGTGCTCTGGGTTTATTGATTCAACTTCTGTTGTGAAAGTATCTGAAGACAGCAGCCCAAACTAGAAATGAGACTGAGTTCACATCTTCATCAAAACTTTCCCTGCGTTGTAGAGCTGTTTGGGATTAGAATCCCAGCTCATGCTCATTATAGAAATAGTTCTTTTCTACACCGTTCAGAGCTGACATTTCCCTGAACTTTTTCAAATTAAGGTATGGGGATGTGGTTTGAAGTCATTGTTAGGACAGTTTTCAGGGCTTCATTCTGCTGCAGACAGATGTGTTGCAGTGAATTTCAGTGGGCTTAGAGCAGCATAAGACTGGCTTGGCAGACAGAAAAATTAATTTCCTACCAAATCTGATCTTTACCAGAACCTGATGTTAGCAGCTGACTTGTCTGGTTTGTACCTTAGAGCTTTGTGTTATGATTTGTATTTACAGTGTCGTTATGCACAAACTCTTTCAGAGAGATTTTTTTTTTCTTTCTTGTAATTAAAACAGTAGGAATTAATGATGGACTGGGGAGGCTTACTGTTTCTGCCATAATGAAGTGGATTGCTTTCAGTGGCTAGGAAAAAAAAGTTAATACAGCAATTATTTTGGTCTGAACTAAGTCCTATTATGAAAGATAGAAGTATTAAAATTGTATTAGACAAGTTAAAAATCACAACCCAGAACAGTAAATATGTTGCAACTGTGTAAGTAGTATAGCTTCAATTCTAATGCTCAGGTAATTACAAGAGAAAATATGATAATTTCTTTCAAAATTCATCTTTCTCTCCCCATTTTTATCCTTTTTTTTTTTTTTTTCTTTTCACCTAGGAATATATAAGTAAAAGTTACAGTCACTTCTGCTGGCTTTGCAGAACCACATCTCTCTGCCCAAAACAGCTCTCCCCATTCCCAGAGGGCCGAGGCACCTCTCAGGATCAGCTGAGGGCTGATGGAGAAAGCGCAGCAGTTCTGGCAGGAGCAGGGCTTGGGTGCCCGGGGTAGTGTCACAGAAAACTGGGAGAAATAAAAAAACCCTCTAGCACTATATTTGAAGTGATAGAGAATCAGGCGTTACTTTATTTACTGGCCAGGATGTGCCAAGGAAAGTATTCCAAAACCACATGTTTTTACAGGATTTTCCCCCAGTTTTTATACAGTTAAAACCCATAGGAATGTATTGTTTCCAAGTTCATTGGTCCCGAGTTGAGCAACCCTCAATACTCAGTTTTCTATTGGATCCGAATCTCCTCGTCTCTGATGTAAATTAGATTTTTGTTGTTCAATTTTCTTATCAGTCCTTTCCGGGCGAGATGTCTTCAGCTCTGTCAGAGGTGGCTCTGGGGTGGATGTTTGGAGATGGCCACGATGTTCCGTTGGTGTTCCGTTGATGGCCTGTGTCTTTCTGGGTATCTTTGGGCTGCTCCACTCTGTCCCTGTGCTGAGCCCATCTCCTTAGACTGATGCTATATCTGCTAAATAAACTAAAGAAAATTCCCCTCTCCAAAGCAAAGTCAAGTCAAGCCTAACTAGAGAGACAAAAATAAAGAGTTGAAAGTTATAAAAAAAATTTTTAAACTGGTATATTTTCCAACAGTAGGAGAGCAGAGAAGCTGGGGAAAGGGGCAGTGATTGCCCTGCTTGTGATCATCGGGGAATAGCAGCTCGCTGAGAGCCTGGATTTGTGTTTGACAAACCCCATAAATGTAGGCAGCTCGGGCTGGTTGTGTTTAATGTTTTGTCCCTTTGGTTTCTGAGCAGTATTTGTGTCTCTCTCTCCCAAGAACAGTGTCTCTTACTGTGTCACGGTGCCTTGGAAGCACTGGGACATGGAAAAGTGGAGAGTTAGTAGCTTCTGACTTACAGGATCAGCCAAAATTGAGATGCTATGCTGTTTTCATGAGCCTAGCAGAAGGATAATGTGTTACAAATATTTTCCTTAATGATTTGTAGTTAATTTAAGAATAGATGGAAAAGTCCTCCTTCCTGGAGGCAGATCCTGACTTCCCCCTGCCTTGGATTCAAGGCAGAATCCATCACTCTCGGGTTTTCCTACAAGTCATGCTAGAAGTCCTGCTCTAACCTTGTCCCTCCTGCTTGGCCTCGTGCAGTCTCATACCGTTGGCATTCATGTGCTTCCCCTTTTCCATGGCTGTATTCTGACCCCACAGGAGACACCTGGGCTTCTGGGCTGGGCTCCTGGGGGTGAAATCCCCCAATTCCTCAGCCCCCTAATCCATTCAGCAGGCTGAATCCCTTCTCCCTCTCCTGCTGAATGAACGCTGGTTTTCACTCCCATCTGCTCCCTTCTTGTTTCACACAGCTCCTGCAATAATATTATTCATTCTCTTTTGCTGCTGTTAATTCTTTCATAAGAAATGTGCCAACCAAATTCCTGCTTAAAATACACACACTGGGATATTTCCAAAACATTTGGTGCTTACTAGGCCAGTTGCATATTGTGATGTACCTCTTTGTTCAACACATACCAAGGCTCTGCTGTTCGGGTGTTGCAAATGTAACCACACACATTAATATCGGTCTGGGATCGTGTTTTCCTTGGCACATGAAAGCAGCCTGACACTCTGGGGCCACGAGATATAAATTATCAATTGACACCATGAATACTGCAGTAGACATTAGAATAGATTTAAAAGATGAACGAAACTTTTAGATCTTTCAGGAGGAAGTTTGAGAGTCAGATGTTTGGGGAATGCCTTCCTCTAATGCACCTCCACCCTGTTGCCCACGGTTGTGTTGTAAACCCACATTCCTCAGGGTATTCTGAGATCTCCAGCTCCACGAGCTCTTCTGATTTGACTTAAAGCAAAATCAAAGAATGGGTGAGCATGCACAGAGTTAAAGTGTACCTTAATGTCCGGAAGACCAAAAGGCTAATAAGAACAGAACTCCTAACATACTTTTTAATTTTATTTTTTTTTAAGGAAGTGACTTTAGCCTTGATTCCTCAGTGTTTAAGGTTGGCAGTTTTGTGTCTGTTATGTTGGCTGTAATCCCAGTTCATAGCAAGACATGAGATGTAGCTGTATGATAAGTGTAAAGGTGAACCTCCTGGAGTACCGAGGGCCTTCCTTCTGTGGCAGTCTGCCTTCTGGGGGATTACAGTATTGCTGCTCTTACAGGAAAAACCACAAAGATATCCTAGGCTTGCTGGCCTAGATGTGCCAGAGTGCTCCAGCCTCTGGTGTGAAGGTGTGTGGATGCAATATTCTGAGAAACTCTCTCCTTTCTCACGAATCGTGTGGGAAACAAAGATAAGCTGAATTCTTCTTGCTCTTTCTAATCTTTGTTTTGGTACTGGGTGCTGTAAGGGTTTCAGCCAATCCCCCCAGGGGGTGGATTGGCTATGAACCAATCACTGCTAGACTATTAATGCCTATCTAAGAAAAGAATTTTTAATAAACTTTCTCTTGCCATTTCCATCGGTGTCCCATCTGCCTCAATTACCTACGAGCTTTCTGCAGCAAAGGTGCTCCAGTATAGTGAGCTCTCTTGAGCAGTAGCTCACACCTCAGCAGAGGCAGATGGCAGCTATCAGAGCCATGTGAGGTTTGCCATCCATAAAATAAGGCCCAAAGTGTATTTATGTAGTGCAGGTTTTTCCCCCTCAGGACAGGGCTGGATGGTTACTCAAATCTCCTTTAAAAAATGGAAGGGAAGCTATTTTCCTCTGAAAGAAAGATATGTGTAAAGGCTTGAGTTTTCTTAGAACTTTCTGGACTTAGTGTGGTTTTCTATGGAAATTACCCTCATTGCAATCTCTGTGTCTCTCTTCAGTTTCCCTTGCAATGGCTTTTCAAAATGTTGGTTGAATTTATTCAGATTTGACAGGGGAGAAAAGGTCTCAAAGATATTATCTTTGTATGAGTTTCATAAAAATCGGCATCTAGATAGATGAGCCTGTGATTAGTACTCCCACTAAAGGAAAAAAAGGCACTGTAGGCTCAAGACATTATTAAAGAGCTGAGAGTCCGTGTGTGGGACTGGCAGAGCAAACCTGCCTTCGGGCTGTCTCGGAGAGCCTGGCTGCTCCTGATTCCTTTGCTTTTGCCACCCAGATTGTCCAGCAGCCCAGTGCTGAGAGCAGCAAAGCGAAATGAGCCTGAGCCTTTTGGCCTGGCTGTGTCTGCCTGTAGGATTTGGAGCAGGATGGCAGTGCACCTGCAGCATCAGCATGACACAGCAGGAGATTCAGAGAGGTTGCAAAGGTATCTGAAGCCCCCAAAACCAGCTGATCTCCAGCCCTCCACAGTCCACAGGGGGCTTTTGGGGTTTGGTACAGCTCCTTGAGGAGGAGTAAATGAGTCTATGATGAGCTTTAGGAAAGCCTTTTGTGGCTGGGGATGGCATCAGTGCTGCAAGGTAAGCTCTCCAGGTCAGCACCGCAGATGGCAGGGCATGCAGAATGTGCAGGGGAGCTGTGAGCTGTCTGTGGGACTCGGCAGTGCCCCGAGCAGGACTGACCTGCTGGGTGCAGATCCATGCCCTGGCTTGCTGCCCTGAGATTCCCAGCCTAAGGACACCTGGGCTGCCTCCACGGCTCCACAGGAGGCTGAAACATCTGTGCTGCATCCAGCATGGGCCTTTGCTTTGGAGCCAGCTCAGGCTTTCCTGAGCTGCATGACCCATCCTGCACTTCCAGCCTCAGAGTTAGTGAGAGAACACTTCTTTGGTTTTGCTTTAAGTGACATCAGAAGAGCTCATGGAGCTGGAGATCTCAGAACACCCTGAGGAATGCGGGTTTGCACCACAACCATGGGCAACAGGGTGGAGGTACATTAGAGAAAGGCATTCCCCAAACATCTGACTCTCAAACTTCCTCCTGAAAGATCTAAAAGTTTCGTTCATCTTTTAAATCTATTCTAATGTCTACTGCAGTATTCATGGTGTCAGTTGATAATTTATATCTCATGGCCCCAGAGTGTCAGGCTGCCTTCATGTGCCAAGGAAAACACGATCCCAGACCAATATTAATGTGTGCCCACCATGGGCAAAGCCGAGTGAGGCGATGGCACAGAAATTCCCACATGAAGGACAAATCTCTGTGTAGTTTTCCTGAAGGCAGGGTCTCTCTGAGCCCTTTAGCAGCACCTCTACAGCTGCCCTTTAATGCCATTCAGCAATTCAAGCAGAGATGCTCCAGCGTCCCATGGGTATGCTGGCCTGCAGCTCCCCAGAGCAGGTGCAGGAAGCCCTAGTTTTTGTTGGGGTAAGTGTATGTAAATAAGGCTGCATTCTTTCTTCCAGCAGAACTTCATGAATTTGTGATCAATGAGGCACCCTGGAGCTCTTTGGAAAAGCAGTTCTGTGAGCAGTAGAGCTGCTGAGAGCTGGTTGCCTATGATTTATGTCTCGTGATTAGGTTATCTGGAATTTAATATGTTCATAGTGCTAGTTAAAGTATCCTCAATAATGTCTCTCTCTCACATGGAGTCTCTAGTGCCCGAGAAAGACTGTGATCACAATAGCAGGAAAATATTGCAGCCTTTGCCCTCTCCTTGCCTATCTGCTTTCAGCAAACTTACAGAACAAAAAACTTTTGAGGCAAGTGTAGTGCCAAGTCAGGTTGAAAACCCTCATAAACTCTCAGAGACAGGCAGAAAAATAAATATGCATGTCACAACTGCATCAGCTTGATTTCCTAGGGAGCCAAGCGTGGCAATGGAGTGGCAAAAAAAAAAAGTAAATGTCAATTACAATGAAAACAGTAATGGTTATGTGTGAGCAGATGCAGTACAGCTTCCGAGGAGCTCTCAGTACCATTCATTCTGTCTGTGCTTGGCTAGGAATTTATCAATGAATATTTCTGGAATCTGGGGCTGGAAGCGCAGTGTGTCCTAATGTGCCAGAAGTAATTTTATTATGGTGAAATTTGGAGGGGTTGTGCAAGTTTTCTGGAGAGGCAGAGCCAGAATTACATATGGGTGTGTTATGATCTAGTCATAATAATTTCGTAGGAGTCCATGTGTGATCCCAGGCACGCTCAGCCACCTCAGTGCCTCTGGAAAAGCTCTTCCATCACAGTCCTTAATGCCTGGAGACTGCTGGGCAGCTTTTATTGACCTGATTGTTTTATCCTGTCCTCAGGGACAGCTTGATTCTCCCTGCCTTGCTCCTAAAGAGCCCTTACTGTAAATACCTTCGTAAAGGAATTTCTGTAGGGGGGTCATGTTGTGCCTCTGCCTGTGTTTTAATCAACGTGTTTCAGTCAAGGTAGAGAAATATTTTGAGCCTGCTGCATGTTAGCTTTAATTGAAGAGGAGAAGAAACCCAGTATGATTGGGTCCTTGGGGAAATGGTGAGTTTCCACAGCTGAGCTTTTGAAAGATCTCAGCAGTTTTAAAGAGAGAGGGAAGAACTGTGAATGAAGCAGCCAAGAGATGGAGGAACAGCTGAAAAATGCCAGCCAAGGAAGTGTGGGAACAGTGCTCAGAGATTTCTCATGTCTGGATCTGATCCAAATCAACCAAAATCAGCATGAGACTTTTCTACTCACTGCAATGATTTTACTATTAGCAAACCCTTTTAGGAATGATCTCATTTCGCTACTAAGATGAAGATGGTTCCTGTGTCTCTGTGGCAATTTGTCAAAACAGTTTTGGCACGTTGGCAGTGCTGGAACAGTAGCCTGAAGCATGGAAATGCTGCTGCAGAATCACAGGAGGAACAGGGGCATCTCCTCAGACAGGGTGTTGGGGGCTGATCCTCAGATCTTGATCACAAATCCTCTTAAAAGGCCTTTGGCTACTCCAGGCCATGTCCTATGTGAATTCCATAGCCAGGGCTAGCAGTTTGACATTGTAAATCATAGAAAAAGTGATGGGATCATAGCTGGGGAGGAAGCTCAAGCAGGAGTCTTCTCAAAGAAGACTTGGAATTTTAAGGAGCTCAGAGCTGCTGGGTTTCCTGTCCTTCCCCAGTGAATTACTTTGGCAATGATTAAAATGCATTTCAACCTATTTGTATGTTCCATCTGCGTGCTGTGCAGTACTAGCAGCACTGACCCAAGGCTTGAACATGTCTCAGTTGTAATTCATGGAAAAACTCCCTTTAAATTCAGAAAATCAGGAGTTGAGTCTTAAGACACTTGAGATGTTACTATCAGTGGAAATACACCTGCCGTGATTGCTCTGTGTTCCACTCAGGTCACATGTTTCAGCTTAGCAGCTCTCAAAATTTCCAATGTATTCACCACCCACGTGCTCAGATCTTGAGATGTCAAAGTCATGAGTACTTTTCTCTCTTTTCCAAGAAGTCATGGTATCCCTGGCTCCGGAGACAACCTGACAAAAAAGTATTAGCTGAAGTATTAGCTGTAGCTGGGAACTGTACAGAGATCAATTAAAACAGTCAGTTCATGCTCACTGAGGAGTTTCTGAGATTTGGGAACTAAAACTTCCAGTGCTGAGATTCACCTCAAAATAAATGAATTTCAAAAGCTTGAGCCCAACCTCATTGAGATATTTCTGGGATCTAGGAAAAAAAAAAAAAGAGAAGACATCAGTTTTGTTTTGAGGCCACAACGATAGTTTCTTTTTAGGCATTTACGACTTTAGAAGTAGTTTCTCCCCCGTGTAGGTTTGTGATCCCTTGGTAGATGTGCAGAACCACTTTGCAGGAAGAGTGAACCGATATATGGCACAAAATATCACTGCAGTTAGTGCTCCATAATTATCTGAGTCCACACAACTGAAGGGTAGAATTATACTACGTTTTCTGTGAGTATCCTGTAACAAAGTAATGCGAGGGCTTGTTTAAATTGCCTCGTCTGTGTTGCCTCCCATCTCCATGGAGCTGGTGTCTGGGCAGGGCTGAGGGTGATGCCAGCGATTTTTGTATTTTCTTTTAATACCCTTTTTATATATTTTTATACCCTTTCCCTTCCCTGTTACCCTCTACACACACTCCTTGTACCCTGCACAAATACTCCTTGTACTTTAGCCCTACATGTTTACAACCCTTGGAGTCTGATATTTAGCTTAGTTTGGAGTCCTGCAAAGCGAGGAAGACCAAATATTCATATTCTCTCAGAACTAGAGCCTCCAACCTGTTCTCTCTTGGAACGTGTTTTTGTAAACTAGGCTGTAGTCTCATTTGGGGGGGTTCATTAGAATAGGGGGCAATTATTCATTTATTAAGTTTCTTATTGGGGGATTTTAGGTAGATATGCTAATTTTGTGAAGTCCATAAAAATCTGGTACGCATTGTACGGTGAGGGTTCAGGCTCGTTGCTCGCTCCTTGGTGTGTTTTCCACTTTTGGTGAGTCTGGGCACCTAGGACCCTATTGAACCGAGGTAAATTCCCTTTTCCCTGTACTGCTGTGTCTGCTTCCTATTTTCCCAGCCTGTTTAAGGCGTCAAGGGGAGGGGACAGACCGTGCACCCAATGCTCAGCCGTCCTTACTTCGCCCCTGCAGAGTCTCTGGCTGTGGTTTGCATCCCCAGCACTGTGAGGTGGCCAGGGAAAGGCAGCAGGCGGTGTTTGATGATCCCCACGGAGGCTCAGGCTGAAGCAGCAGCTCGTGGGGCACGGTGGCAGCTTGACTCACACTCTGTGGGCTCTCACTGTCAGCACAGCGATGCTCTGAGCCGTTAATAATAATGTGACGTTTTAGCTAGGGGGAAATGAGTGTCTCTTGAAACCACGTTGCTGCCTTCCACCCACCCCATTCCAGCACTCATCTGGATTTATTGAATAAGGTTAATGGATTATTTAGCAGGTTTCTCCAGCCATTATCAGAGAGCACACTCTGTTTATGTGGCTGGCCTCTCCTGTTCTGTCGGTGTCATAAGCTACTCAATTAGAAAAGGAAAAAAAATAAAGTATTAAATAGGTAACTATGGTTACGTGTGATGTGGGTTTTTAAGAAGTGCTCAGAAACCCAGTGGCAACAGAGTTTGGAAGTTCAAAGCTTTAATTTATTCAAGAACTCTCTTGAATCAGAGTATCAAAAGCATTTAGAATAGATTCAGAACATTTTATTTTGTGGAACAGCATTTCAGTCCTAAGGAGAAGCCGTTGTACAGACCGACTGCTTGCTCTGCCCATGTGAGAAGAAAATAGGAGAGGGAGAAGATAAATATGCCCTTGTTCCACTTTTCTCCTGCAGAGCCCGGTAGCCCTGGCACTGGAATAGCTCATGAAAGTGGTGGTTTGTGGAGGTAGTGCTTTCATTGTCCTGTTGTTTCCCTAATTTACTCTGAAATGGTGATTTTCTGAAGTGGTTAAAATACAGAGCCCCGAAGCTGTGTGAGTTTCAGGAGTATCTTTCAAGCAAAGGTAAATTTTGTTTCCCTCAGAAATTCAGCCCCAATCATGCTGTTTGCTCAGAAAAGGAAATAAAATCCTCCGTGCTTAATTTAATGAGGACACAGGATAGTGCTAACAGCTTTTAATTGGACTGAAAGTGCCCTTACATCTTGAGGTAAAAAATTTCACCTCTCAAGCATTTCAGGGGGCTCAGTGGAATTCTGTACATATTTGCCTTTTGCGAAGCAGGGAGCTGCTGTGGGTTCTTCCTGTGGGATTTTTGTCTGAACGCACGAGGTAGTGCCACCACAGTGTTCCCTGCCTGCTCCATGGGCACTGCCCAAAAGAAGGGCAGGGAGAGTAATTTCAGCTGTCCAAAAACATTGTCTCAACCAAGCCAGCCAAGTGCTCAGGGTGCAGGAAAGCCCTGTGTTGTCACATATTTTATTATCATAACATGCAGCTACGTAAGATGAATACTGGGAAACCTTGCATCCAGCGCATGACATGTCAGTTTATCAGCATGTTCCCAGCGGAAAATTATCTGCTACACGGTCGGTATTCATTTCCTAAGAAAACTGTCTGAAAAAAGTTTGTAATTAAGTGAAGACATTGAACTCAACCCTCTGTTAGATGTTTGCTGGACCCCACCTTCACACTGGTGGTTTTGCTTTGCTGTAAGGCCATTTTCTGGTAGGTCAGCAGAGGAACTCCGAAGGCTCTAAGTGCTTGCCCCAATTCCTCCTGTTTAGCCGACTGGGAACAGCATATAATTAGTTAAGGGTGCATGACGTTTGGGTTATTGTGGTTCAGTCAGATGCAGGACCTGGCCATGAAAGGTCAGGGCATGGTATGGTTTGGAGGGCTGGAGGATTTCCAATGTGTTTGCACTGGGGCTGTGCTCATTCTGAACCTGAGGGAAGGCTGTGCTTGTATCTGTTAATCTGGATGTTCCTTATTAATAGGCTGCACACTTCATTGATTTTTAATTAATTTCTGAAGAGACACAGAGGATAAGTGCTGCAGCCCACAGACATCTCTGTACTTATTGCAGTCCACATCTCTATTGATTGCCTGCCTAAGGAGCAGAAGTAATCCATTTTGAATACACTTTCTTGGAGAGAGTGAATGCGCTGCACAATACACTCTCCCAACTGTAATTGCTTTGGCAAGAGGTCAGTGGCTGGGTGGGGGAGAAGTAGCCTATTGTTCAAGTTTGCTGCTGTGGGCTTCCCTCCAGGAAAGCCAAGTGATCTCCCTGGCGGGCAGTTTGGAACTGCAGGATGAGGGAAGCGCTGGTCACAGCTCCCCCATTACAGCTGCACTGGGAACCCCTTTATAGGCTGCTTTTAGCCTTCCTGCCTCTTCAGAGGAAGGAGCTGGAGCTGGCCTAACTGCAGCAATTAATGTAAGGGAGAAGAATAGCATTCCGAAAGCCCATTCAAATTGATACCTCTCTTTGGTTGCCACTTTGAAAAGCATCAAACGCTTTCCAGGAGTATATGTGATCCACTGGGAGCCGAAACCTGAAGGCTGTGAGCACTCCCCAAATGAGAGCACAGGTATGTTCCTTCTGCTGGCATGCGTAGCACAGATTACTACAATTTGCTTTTGAAACAGCAATTTGAAACAGCCTTTGTCATAAGGACTGTGATCCTGCCAGCCTCTTAACTGTAGTTACTTTGCAGTGAGTGTTATTGCCCAGCAAGGAGAGTTTTGCAGCAATAAGTTTGTTATTTAGGCAGTTATTCTTTGTTTAAAGGCCTCTTTCACAGAGACAGGTATTGCTGGTGCAGCAGCAGCCAGAACTGCACAAAGTGCACTGGTGATACAATTACTGTAGGCACAGCTACAGGCTGCAGTTCCTCTCTCCTCTTTGGGCTGCAGCCCCCTGAGCTGAGCTCTGCTTTTCTTCAGAGCTCATGGGAGAACATCCCTGAGCTCTTTGGGAATAGGGAGAGTAACGTAGCCTGTCCACACAGCCCAGGGGCAGGGACACCTGGCCCAGGTGAGAGGGTGGCACAGGATGGCCCAGTGTGCCCACTGAAGCAGGCACAGGAGAGCGCCTTGCACCAGCTGTCTTTAAAACAGCACTTGAGTTGATTGCAAAATGGAGATCAGACACACCTCCACAGCCTCAGGAATCTCATGCTTAGGAGTGAACTTCGCAGCAGCTGCACAGATGTGGCTGTAGGTGGGACCAGAATTCAGAGCCACATCCAGTGTGGCCAGTATTGAAATAAATACCTGGTCTGCACGTCATTGCTTATGCCACTTAATATATTTATGTAGCATCTTTCATCAGAAGAACATGAAGTGCTTCACAGACACTTTATATTCAGCACCAGCCAGTCCAGGAAGCTGCATAACTTGAGGGAGCCTGGGAGACAACTTGTACTCTCCACAGGAGTTCAGACAAAGGACATGTTTGATGATGCAGCAGAACAAACTCCCCTTCCGGTGTTGCCCAAGGAGCTTCAGCACTTACCCAGGATAGAAAGCTTCATTTTAAGGGCCCCACAAGCTCAGAATTGAGAACCAGTTAATTCAGCAATGACCCACTTACCTGTGCTGTGAAGGGGTGAGATGACACTCCTGAGATGTTGATTTAGGACTGGAGTGGTCTGGGCCCATCAAAATGTCTGCTCAGTCCAGTCAATTAAGTATTGAAATGTCATAAGCTTATGAATTTGCTTCTCTCATTTCTTTCCACTGTTTCTCCCTTTATGAATAACCTGTTGTTTTGGACTAGACTGCATTTTTCTTGTAATTCTTATCTAATCAGCCTTGGAGCCTCTTTCCCTTCACTTTTGCTTCTTGAGTTTGTTTTGACCTGTTGTGCTTTAGCACCATCTTTATTTTGTGTCCTGGGATATAGTTTAGCTGTGGAATGAATGAGGCTTTTGGACTCCTATTTCTGGAACAAATAAACTGCACCTGCCACATGGTGCAGAGCGAATACCTGGTGCTGACTTCTTTTTATGCAGTCTTGCTCTTTTGACGTGCAGCTGGCACTTTTCTATTGCCACAAGTAGTGTGTGTCCTCCTGTGGTTGGTATGGAGCCAATTCAACCCAATTTTGTGCTTCAGCTGAGCCAGCCCACCTGTGAGCAGACAGAATTTGTACTTCTGGGTGAGCCACGAGTGGAGAGATGTAGCCTGACCTGTGTGCAGAACATCAGCGCTCTTTCTGCAGCAGAACTAGCTCGAGTCACCTGTGCAGGAGTTGCATTTCCACTGTTGTCCTTCTGTAGGGGTAATAATCTGGAATCCTACCTCTTGAGTTGAGTACAGATAGACTTGGTCCTGCTTCTGTGTAGTCTGAGCAGTTTAGTCTGAAAACATTTAGCAGAGTCACAGCAGGACTGAGTAAAGTGCTGTTATCAGCCGTGTCCCCTCTGCTCCTGTCACACCTGCTCGGAGGGCAGGTCTGGCAAAGTTTGTGTCATCTGGTCCTGCTCAGGTGAACAGGACCAAAGCAGCTGCAGGAAAATCCAGATAGTGATATCAGTTTTGTACCCTAAGTGCATCTGAAGATGGCCAGCTTGGGATAAAAGCACTTTTACCTGGAGATAAAGCTTGCTGCACATTAATAGCAGATTGCTTCAAACTTAAACTGAAGAGAAGTGAAACCTTGAGAGAGCTTTTCAAGTGAGCAGGCAGTGGGAAGAAATACATATCACATAAGCTTTCTTTGTCTGCCCTTTACCAAAGAGAGAGAGATTAACTTAAATGACTTGAACTCCCAAACGCTTGTGGTTACAGCACAGCACAGGATGCAGGACACCAGCTGGCACAGGATGCCAGCTTCACCAGGGCTGGCACAACTGCAGACATTTTCAGAAATCCCTGGCAGCTGACCTGGCAGAGGTGTCCTCAGCACGAGGTGTGAGTCCCCAGCTCAGGCTGGTGGCATCCCCCTGCCTCCCCTTGGCTGTGAGGTGACCCAGGGGTGATCCCGAGCCAACCCACACAGGCCATCACCCTCTGCAGCCGAGGCAGTGGATTTCAGAGCTGTGGATTTCAGTGGATGTCAGTCTTTCTCTCCCCCAGCTCTCTGGAGGAACAGCTACCTGCATGAGTCTGGTTGCTCCTGACAACAAAGGGCACAGTGTTTTCCTTGAAAGTGTATTTAGCCCCAGGCAAAATTACACCTTTTCCGTGGGGTATGCAGGGGAAAAGATGATCATTTGAGCCTTTCTGCAGTGATTCACATTATTAAGCAAGCCTCGAGTTATTAGGATGGTAAGAGAGCAGTCTCCAAGGCTGCAGATTAATGTCCATGAGACTTGAGTTGGACTTGAAATTTTCTTCCTTCATGTACCTGAAGAATGAATTTGATGAATCTGCCATGTGTGCTGGCTCTGGTGGGTGGAAGTTATTGTTGAAGAAAGACAGGCTGCTTTTAATTCCTGGGTGAGATAAGATAACATGTCCTCAATTTAAGGAAACAATTATATTTAGTGTTGAAAACAACCAGAAGTCACACTGAAAAAAGAAGCATTTATTGGGGGTTTGCTGTGGGCTGGTATTGCTGAAGTTCTTGGAGCAGGTGAAGGTCTTTACACTTATTTTTTAAATTTTAATTGTTCTTGGAAAATAATGTCTTGCATCATGCAAGACAGAAGACATATGTTAAACTTTACTTAGTGATTCAACACACTTCAGTTCATCTTTAGCAATTATCCCAAAAGGGCTCTGCATTTAATGACTTACATAGCTGCCTGAATTCTGTCCTGAGCAATGAATACTTTTTTTCTGGAGATGAAATGCAGGCACCTGCAGGAAAGAGCTTTCAGCAAGACTCATGCAGTTCAGAGTTGGGCATTCCCTGCATGGCAGCTGCTGCCTTTGAAACTAATCCAGAAGCATCCCCAGCAGGGAGGTGGGACTCTGAAAATCCAGAAAACTGAAGGAAATCAAATTACAGCATCTGAAATAGTCTGTGCTCTTACCTCTTACACTCTGATCTGTACAAATGGAGGCTGTGCTCAGAAGTTGCCCCCAGAAACTGAATAGCAGCAGCAGAAGTAGTGCTGGTAATAACAAAGTAAGAAAACAAATTATGACCACGACTTCAAGGCAGGAGATCTCAGGGGTCAAACCCGTGATTTGCCAGAGAAACCTCATTTTCTTTCTTAAAAAAATCCTTTTATTGTCCTATTTCCACCAACAGCCTAGCTTTGGTGATACTTCCAAAAGTGCTCATACTTTACGAACCTAATTAGATATTTTCCACACTGAAGTTCATCACTTAGAAAGATCATGAAGCTGTCCCAGATCATTGTCTTCTCTTCTCCCACGGATTTTTGACACTGTCTCCTTTCCACTGTCCCACTTCAGTTTGTTGCCAGCACATTATCTCATTTTCAGGTCTGATATTCTCCTGTGAAAAGAGCAAACCTGACTGCACCTGACGTGAGCATTCCAAAGCTGTCACAGTGCCAGAGAATTTATAAACATTTCTTAATAAAACTGAAAAATATCTTCTTCTTTCATAGCTCTTAATGAATGACTTTTAGTCTATTCAATTCATAAAATGTCCTCTTGGTGTTCTCTCATGGGCTTTTTGGGTGGGGATGTCACCAGCTGTGTCTTTTTTATCATACTTCTGTATCATGTTAAAAGATTAGAGATTCATATGGGGCTTTTCTTCCTGGCAAGTTCAAAAATGTCTTCAGATGGTGGTTCTCTGCATAGTATATGTTTAGACAGTATTGCTGCAGTGAAGACTGTAGGATTCCCTTTTTTAGATTCTTTTCCTTCCACTTGGATAGTCTCATTTATCAAAAATATACACATATATACCTTCTCATTTATACCTCTGCCACCCACATTTAAAGCTTGCTTTAGGCTCTCAGGAAAATCGAACGCGTTTACACTGGGCATTCCCAGGAGGATTTACATTTCTGCAGACCAGAGGATTCTGTAGCTGCCAACCAGCCCTACATGGCCCGCTTTTTGCTTTGCAGATAACACAGGTGGGAGAAAGCCCTGAGAAGGTTGTTTGACAGGGGTGAAGCAGGCTCTGAGTGCAGCGATACACACTCAGTTATTTCTGCCCTCTTCCTGGGCAGGAAAGAAAACCAGGTGTGGTATGGCTGAGGAGCAATACAAGGTGTTGTGGTTACACACCTTTCTAGTTCTTGAGAGAGTGTGAGGTTAGGATGAATAAAACAGAATCTTACCAAAATGATAATAAATAATAGCACAAAATTGGAATAAATGGAAGTGAATAGAATAAACAGTGAAACAACCTGAAGTGACAGCCTACAGGTTTAAAAAATGCTTGAAATTAGAGACAGTAAAATAAGACCAAAAAGGCATCGTTAAGAATTTGCTTGTGTAACTCTTTCAATGAAAGATGTTTTTGCACACCTTACCATCAATTCCTGCCATCGTTAGCTAGAAACAGGAGGCCAAAGCCTTGGTACAGGTCACCTATTTTGATTTTGACAAGACAAATTCTATATTTTCCTTTCGGCCAAAAGAACTCTGCAATATTTTTGTATTGTTTCAGTGCTGATATGTACAAGTTAATCTATTAAAAGTTATAATTTCAGTTGGGCCTGATATGTTCTGATGCCAGCGGATTTCTCTTATCAGCTGATATCATGGTGTGATTCTGGTGTGACTCACAATTGTTTAGCCCATGAGATTTATTAATCTTTTCTTTTAGGGGTTTTAATTTGATGTCAAAAAGCAATTTTCTTTAACACTTCCATTTCTGAGGGTCAAAAGCCCAAAGCATTGATTTGCAATTGGCAGGAGGGTGTGTTTGCTTCTAAAGAATAACTCCAGTTGCTTTATGTCAAAGATCCCCTGTCCTATCCAAACCCCTTCACGCTGACTGCATGAAATAGTGTTTATGCCAAACATTCTCCCACATATTTTCAAAGCTTTGACTGGTGTTTGCACTGAAGGTTTTCACCTAAAACCACTCTAGGGCTCCATTTGATGCTTTTTGTATAGACATCCACTTTCATAGAATCACAGAGGTGGAAGAGACCTTAAAGCTCATCCAGTGCCACCCCTGCCATGGGCAGGGACACCTTCCACTGTCCCAGGCTGCTCCAAGCCCTGTCCAGCCTGGCCTTGGACACTGCCAGGGATCCAGGGACAGCCACAGCTTCTCTGGGCACCTGTGCCAGGGCTGGGTGCAGAGACCATGGGTGGCAGCTTGTATGGGGACAGGTACCTGGGAGCTCCTTAGGCTTGGAAGGGATAATGAAATCTGGCCCATGGCACTGAGTAATCTGGTTATTTTAATCACTACATGTGACTCTCTGAGTTATCATCTGTATTATGGGATAATATGATCTCTTTGGTATTCAGCAATGACTTTTAAAAAATTATCATATATATTATACAGAGCTAATATATTAAGAGACACCTTAAAGGCAATTATCAAGTGTGTGATTTCATCTGTAGGTTCTAATAATGGTGGTTAATGTCATAAATGCCTTTTAATGAAATTATAGGCTTGTAACCCTGCCCAGCTATCCTTTATGTGTTACATAATTAATAAGACCAAGCTTTGGTGTTGATCTCAGTGTCGCAAAGCATCGTGCAAATTTCCATACTGATGGTGGATGGTTAGTCTTCCATCAGAATAAGAATAAGGTTAAGGCCAGGCAGCTCGAGTGTATGTTACCTTATCTTTAAAGGCAGCTGGATGGCCTTGTTAACAAAAGTACTTCCAACAGAATATATATGCTCATAAAAAAGGAGACATTGATCTAATGTCTTATTATAATACTACAGGCAATATTTTAAGGGAGTGAAAAGGTAAGGGAGTTGCAGCACTTGGAATAAAGAATTGTTTTCCTTCTAATCCACTGAGGGTAGTGAAAATTTGTGACCAACTTAAAAACCATTTGAAGACGGACAAGAGTCTTCGTCTTGCATTGAAGACACTTGCCTGGAATGTAACAGAGATGGAATTGTTTTCCAGTGTGGTCTAATTTTGGTGGGGCTTTGGCTAAATTGATTATTTTTATGGTCATCAGATTTCCTGTCTGAAGAACAAGGGCCATAATATTTCTTTTCTTTGTCTCACACATTTTCAGATTTTAAGCTTGCTGAAGCAAAGGAGTTATTTATGCATTATTTTATTAGGTTTTTTCCCTTTGGTAATTGAATCCTATAGAATCATTCACACTGGAGTAACTCAAGGTCATCTAATCCTGCCTCCTGCTCACAGCAAGGGCAATGTTGAACTTCTGCCCTCTAGGCCATTTTCTCAGTGTAAAGACTCATAATTGAACCAGACATTGTCCACGTCACCAGTGAAAGTTAGTTCTCAAAAAACATGTAAGACTTATTAGGATTGTTGTACTGTTCTTATTCCTTCAGGGAATGATGTACTTGGAAGAGAGGAGACTCGTCCACCGCGACTTGGCAGCCCGTAATGTCCTGGTGAAATCGCCAAACCACGTGAAAATCACTGACTTTGGCTTGGCCAGACTTCTGGAAGGAGATGAAAAGGAGTATAATGCTGACGGGGGGAAGGTGAGTCCTGAACATGTCTGTATGTAAATCTGCCCTGCTGTTGACAAACCTCCTGAAGTGGCTCCTGAGGTCACTGTGTCCCTGTGGGACTGTTCCCAGTGTCAGAGATTCTGTCAGTGGCAGAGCAAAGCCCTGCCTTGTGAAAACACACATGAAAGCTGCTCCATTTTTGCACAGTAAGCTTCCCCAGGCACTGAAATATGATTACACGAGCAGTTTTCACTCTCAGAATTAAGTTTTGTTCATGTGCTCCAGTTTGTGTCTTGTTTTGAATACTTGACTGATGGATATTCTGGGCCATTCCTGCCCAGCCCTTTCTCTGGCCAGTGTGCACCTCAATAACTTGCAGCTCCATTTCCCCAGACAAGTAATTTTCTGGAAAACAAAAGGGAAGGCCACAGAACATGAGAGTTTACCTCTTCTGTCACACTGGAAGAGCCTGTGTATGTTACGTATTGCATCCACCTTTCCAATACCATGCTGAATGCCAGGCTGCCAAAATCCAGGATAATTGAGGATAATTTTGAAACCAGACATTTTCCTCTATTGCTTTCCAGCAAACCACACCATGGCCATGTAGTGCCTTACCTCATTTCTGCTTATTTCAGATTAATGCATGATGAAATTCAGAAGGCTGCAAGTACGTACTGCTGCCAGCTGCTCCCTAAACATCTTGAAATTCCACATTTCAATCTGTCACAGAATCCCAAAGGATTCTGCTTCTCCTGTCATTCCTTTTCCTGGATGTTCAGTTTGCTTTCTGCCTCCTTGCTATCTGTGGGGTTTTGTGCTCACTCATGCCCTTTTCTGGGACAAACAGCTGTTGCTGTTCTCTGGGATGAGCTGCTGCCTTGCTCGTGTGGCTGCTGCCCTTGGGTCACCTGGGCAGGCCAGTCAGGGAGGTGGAGAGCTTGAGAGGAGCCACCAGTGCTTTCCCATTTCCCCATGGAATGATACCTCCTGGCAGGGCAGGTGGGGTTTTGGCAGTTTTCCCCGATTCCTTCATTTCTGTAATCCTCTTTTCAGTAACCCCTCAGCCTCTTCCCTCCATCAGCCAGCGAATGACAGAAAATGAGTTGATCCTTACAAACCAGCTGTTCCCTGGCAGCTGTGTCTTGGACTTGTCACCCTGCTGAGAGCTCTGGAGCAGGATTTACGTCAGATGGATCACTTCCCAGGTCCACAGAAGCATCCTGTGAAATCCAAAGGATTTCAGCTTCAGTTTGTATTGAGAGCATGCTAAGGGAGGTTCAGACTGGACAATCAAGCGGTTGTCGACAGAGGTGGTGCAGCTTCCATCCTTGAAGGTTTTCAAGTCCAGGCTGCATAAATCCCTGAGTAACTTGGTCTGATCTCTTAGCTGAACCTGCTGTGAGCCTGGGGTGGGACTAGAGGCTTCCTGAATCACTCCCAACCTGAGTTATCCCATATCAAACAAGGCAGCTTTGCTCCTTCTGCAGCTGTTCACATCTGGAACGTCCCAGCTGGATGCAATGGGAATGAAAGCGATGCAATTCTGCAGGGTTCAGTGGGGGAGGATGAACTGTGTTTGCGAGAGTTGAGGCAGTCTTTTCACAAGGTGCTATTTTTGCCAGGACTCTATAGGTGATGTTCATTAGTGAACTCCATGGAAGGTGATTTCATAAGGATTTGAATGAAGACACATCCTCTGCTTTTACACCCACCATCTGTTCATATTTTGCCTGCAGTTATGCATCCCTTTGGTTTATTCCAGTGCCTCTTCCACAGTTCCAAATTAGAGGCGACCCATACAAGACAAAAATCTCTTCAGTGTTTGTCCACTGGAAATTCACAGACTGCCTGAGAGGCCCAGCTCAGGAATGGGGAACACCATAAATCCCATTTTAACACAAACTCCAGAGGCTGGGCACCTCCCTGCCTGCACACCCCTCTCTGCCAGAGATGAGCTCGCCCCGAGGGTGATTCACTGACACAGGGGAACGTGGGGCTGCTGACTTCATTTGGGGAGCAACTTTTCTCACTGCAGTGCTGATACAGAGAGCTGGGGTGGCTAAGTTCCTAACAAAGATTAGGAGTTAACAATAAAGCACTGCAAATTGTCCCCATTGCCTGTTTACCCTGATGATGATGATGATGATGATAATGATGATGATGATGATGATGATGATGATGCATTGTTACCTGGCCTCATTAGAGAACAGTGGAGATAGCAGTGTTGCTATCTCAGATTGCAGAGATCGCAAACTGTTGAGGGAAAAAAGCTTCTGCATTCCACCTTTTCTGCTTCACTTCAGATTTCAATGCAATTTTTGCGTTGGTCCCATCTTTGCACAGGTTTGATGAAAACATGCGTTGTTCCACTACTTTTGAATCAGTAAATTCTGCAGGTAACTGGTTCATCTTCTTTATAAGGTACAGCCCCATTCTAGAGGGCAGGAACAGCCATTTCCTCTGCGGGGTAGTGTAGGATTGCTGTCTGTGGGATTTGGTTGGTTGTTTCAGACGGTCAGGACGGAGACGAGAGATCTCTGGATTCAGGTCTTAGAGCATGAGGTTTATTGTGAAAGGTGTGGGTGTAGGAGACCTGCTGGGAGCTGCCAGACACAGCTCAGAGCAGGGCAGAGAAGTAAGAGAGAGAAGAAAGAAGAAGAATACAGAATACAGAATGCCGTGGTTGCCGTTTACAATACAATAAATCAACTTCTGTGCTGAATATTCTAATTTTCACTAACCAATCTTGAACAAGCTACAAATCCTACAACATTTACATACAGCCTATGAGAGTCATTGCATTACCATATGGCATTATAAAATCTGCTCTTTGGACCCTCTGCCAAGTTGGTAGGGTCTGCTCTGAGCCTTGGACCTGTCTGCAAGCAGAGGGTGTTGTTTAATCAAAAGGGGATTACCTTCAGTGGCCACACCATTGTTTTCCAGTTATTTAGTACCTGGGGTTTGGGATCTCAAAGCTTGTCTTCATTTCAATCTCGCTGATAGTTTCCATATTCTCAGCATCTTTTGCCGGGTAATAATATTTATAAGGCTTTCCTATTTCATCCTCCCCAACAGGGTAGTGCTGCTTCTTTTCAAGCTTGCTGTTGAACAAGGAGGCAGGGAAAAAGTTAATGTCTTCATACAGGATCTGTCTGTATTGTTTTAATAATGCATTTCTAAGGTTACATTTCTCTTGTCTTTCCCTAGATGCCAATTAAGTGGATGGCTCTGGAGTGCATACACTACAGGAAATTTACCCATCAGAGCGATGTGTGGAGCTATGGTAAATCTCCACGTGATTAGTTTAAAAAGTTGTGTCTTTTAAAGCATTAAACCAAGCTGTGTTAGTATGTTAAAGATATCCTCTTTTCCCAAAGGGCTTAATTCCAGGGGTGTTTGCTCTTCAGGCTTTTTTTTTCTTTAAATGTGTAACTCTAAGCAGCAATTGTCACTGTCTCCTGTGTTACTTCCCTGCTCACTGAAATATATTATCATGATGTTCCCTGCTGGGGCCAGTGCCGCCAGGTCTGGTCTGGTAGCAGTTTGGCTGATTATTATGACAGAAGAAGACCTCTTTCAGCTTAGCCACAGATTCATAAAAATACAGCTGCAGGTCATAATTTTCAGCAGTCTTTGAAAAGCTCAGCTCTAAAAGCCATGAATGTCAAAAAACATTTTCAGGCTTATGGGACTCTCTCTACCTAGAGTCAGATAAAAGGGAATTTGTCATAATACAGAGCAAACACGGCAAAAGAAAGAGGAGACAAGCTCTCCAAACTAACTAGAACAAGCATCTATTTAATTTCACGGATAACTTGGGAATTGGTGAGCTACACACACAGAGGAAAAAGTCATATTTGAGAAATGAGATGTTCATTCAGTGTTGCTAATGGTTATTCAGACGAGCTGTTTGCCACATCTGCTGAGGTCTCTGCCTGTTTATCTGGTATAGCTATTACTAATAAAATCATGTACACCTTTGTAAATGGAAGTTTTCAGCAGTGTCTGGGGCTATGGAATCCTATTTGCATTTCCTGTTGCCATATCATTTTGAACCAAAAGGGTGTACAGCTCTATTCATTACTCACTTTTACCTGTGGGTAGCAGCAAAAGACACTGTTTGCTGTGGCTGTGCCCTCTTCTAGTCAGCTGAGAAAAGCCTGGGAGAGTTCAATTGGTCCTGTAAAGCTGCTCTTTCTCTTCAAATTCTGTATACCCTGGATCACTCAGGAAAAAATATGATTTCATTTATGAAATTAATTTTAAATGCAGGAAGCCCAGAACATCTATAATCAGAAAGGAAAAGAGCATAAACAATTGGCAAGTTATAGTTGCTTCATATCAACAAGGAGGGTGAAATAAATGTGGTTTATTCATGTGGTAATTTTGCCTGTCACTTTTCACATTAGCATGGCAGTTGTCAAAATTTGGTACTGATCTAGAGGCGTGCTTAAAATGACCTTTGCAATACAAATAAAAGTTAAAGAAAATGGTGTGAGAGCAGCATTTTCAATATTTAAGATTCTGTTTGGGCACAAATTCTTTTACCTATGATCTATGATCTTTATTTCAAGCTCTGAAGCCAAAACAAATCCTATAGCTTTTCAAAAAGAGAATCTTGGGTTTGCAGCACAGCACTATAATGAACTCAAATCCATAAGGTGATTTAAGGGGAAAATTAATAGCAGTGGCTGTGAATGACTTACAAGGCAAAGCCAACAACATAATGTTACTCAGTTCTGTACCTCTGTGTGAAATTGATGCTCTAAGTTAAGGAACATCTGCGCTTTTTCCCCTTAAAGTAATAGGATACATCAGCCATTCATTTCCCTTTTTGATAAAAGATCCTGATACATTCTTTTGTTATTGCACCCATTTACTTTACCACCATTCATTTGTCTCAGACCTTTCTCATGTGCCTCAGATCTATCATGCTGCTCCTTACACCTATAAAAATGAGGGAAGCTGCTTTTGAAGATTACCACAAAGCACGGGTTCACCAGTTTCTGGAGTTTTTAAGTGGCAGACTGTCGTGGTGTAAGCCCAGATGGCAGCTAAGCATCTTGCTCAACTCCTCCTGTCCCCCTTTCTGTCCACTGGAAAAACCTCGGTGTTTTTCCAGGCACTGGTGAAGAAGAGATTGCAGTTCAGAACTGGACCAGGATACTCTGCTGTGAGAGACTGTGAGGGAATGTGAGTGGTGTGACCTCAAACACTAACACTTTTTCTTCTGCCCAGGCGTCACCATCTGGGAGCTGATGACCTTTGGTGGGAAGCCATACGATGGAATCCCGACCCGAGAGATCCCCGACCTCTTGGAGAAGGGAGAGCGGCTGCCCCAGCCCCCGATCTGCACCATCGATGTCTATATGGTGATGGTGAAGTGTAAGCAATGGTCACTTTTGATACCCTGCGCTCTCTGGTCCAGAGCATTGGCACAGGTAGTCTCTGACAGGGCTGGGGAACAGGGCAAGCTGCTGTTCTGCAAAACAAAAGCTTCCCAGGGTACTGTAAATTCCATTTAAATACCATCTGCACGGCTTTTGCAATTGCAAAAGTTAGCCACGAAGGGCCGAGTTAGCTCAGCTTCTTATCACTGTCAGGTGTTATCTCATGTTCTTGCTGTGAAGTCAAAACTGTGTGGTTGTTGTTGTAAACCCTGTCATTTCCATGACAATTGATTCTGATGGTAAAACAGATAGCATGAAGCATAATTATGGCACATGGATACCCAGGCAGTGAAGGTTGTGAGGAGAAATCCCTTTTCCAAATATTGAGGGAAGAAGTCACGAATGTTTTATTGTTAGTAGCAAGAACGATGATTGCAATGGTAATAATAAAAAGTAGAATTAGTAGAAGAAATGCTACAGAGAGGATTATTTTTTATCATTCTTAGTCCAGTACAAAAATTTATGAATATTTTTACTTTAGTAAAAAAGGAAAACAGTCTGCACATTGTTTCTTCCTACTTTTTATCGCCATGTAGTTGCACTGTTTTAGAAATCCTTCTGTTCTTTCTCATGGAGAATAGAGATAAACTGCACTTTCTGTACTTTCTTAATCTCTGTGTTTGTGTTAAGTGCTCTGTAGCTATGACCAATGATATTGGGAGGTAGATTTTTTACTGACCAATGGTTGCTAGATTATTAATGGATATATAAAGAAGTTTCTGTAAATAAAACTCTCTCTTTCGCCATCTTGGGGGTTTTTACCTGCTTCCTTGCCAGCCTTCTCTGCCCGCAGCCGCGAATATCACGAGATTCTAAGTGACATCGCCAAGATACTCCCAGTAATGACACTATCCTCCAAGGTTATGCTTCTAATTTAAAAAGAATTAGAAATATCTCTCTGATATTTCTGGCTTAATTTAAGTGAGATTAACATATAGATGTCTCATCCATCATATATACTCCTTTCTCTTTTGCTTTGTACACACAAGCCCTGAAAAAGGAAAACCAGAAGAGGTAAATTAAGTATCTTGTGAAGACAGTTGTACTGTGTTTGGAGGTGTGGAAATTGAATAGTGCAAGGGCTTCATTGAGTGCAAAAATGTCCCATTTGGTAGGACACATCCTTAATAAAAGACAGTCAGTGCTGATATTTAAATGTGTAAGATGGAGAAAATTGCAAGGTAGTGTTGCTGTCTCTGGGACAGAGAGGAGCCCAGCAAATTAAGAAAAATTCCGTGCAGTAAGGAACAATCTAGTCTGGCCAAAACCAATGGCGTTTTCCATTTTATGCATCATAGAATTCTAACTTCCCATTTTTCTGGGTTCTTTATCGCAACTTTTCTTTGGGCCAGAGCAATCAAGGACTTCAAACTTGTGCATTTAAAGAAACAGAATGATTTCCTCCCTTGGCACTTAACTGTTTTCTTTCTCATCTTTCATCCAGGCTGGATGATTGATGCTGACAGTCGGCCAAAATTCAAGGAGCTGGCTGCTGAATTCTCCAGAATGGCTCGAGACCCTCAGCGATACCTGGTGATTCAGGTGAGCAGCCCTGCAGCATCACAGGGCTGGGAAAATGAATTCTGTCTGTGACACCCACCTGTTCGGGGTGTTGCCTTGGAATATTTTGAAGTTCAGGGTGCTCTTGAACCTAAAGCAAACAGTGACCACAGCATTATACAAGTATGAAGTAGAATGGATAGTGTCAGTATCTCAAAAATAACGATATTAATAATACAACAATCTGAATTTCTCTTCCTAAGCCTGTGTTTATGAGCGCATATACAATCTCTGGCTTCGCAAGCTGCTCAGTGCTTTGCATTCTCTCATGAAACTGGGGACAAGTTTTGTCCATTGGCCGACAGTGGATCTGTTTTTAGACCAAGGACTTCCTTGGTTCTAGAATTGATTAGGTGGAATCTTTTCCCTGCACTGCTGAGATCACAAGCAAATTTCTTTTCACAGCCTAAACACAAAAGTTTGTCGGAACACAGGGATTTGTGTCACACTGGTACTTCTCATGCTAGGGAGGAGCTTCCCTCTCTGTTCTCCTTAAGCTCTGGGGGCTCTGGAGGCTTCCCATCCCTGTGACAGGATTGTGGAGGGTTCATCCTTTGTGGGTTCATCCCATGGAACTGCTCTGTGGCAGTAGGGCCATCCCTGGTGAGTACAGGTGTGCCTGAGTACAGGTGTGTGTCCTTCCCAAGTTCTGTGGCAGCCTGGGCTTGTGCATGTGTTTGTTACAGCTCAGACTCAAGCCACAGAGAGTGTAAGGCCCTCAGGTAAGGGCCCAGTGTGTGAGCAGTTCAAAGGAAAAGGAAAACTTTTGAATTAAAAAGAAGTGAGGTGATGGTGAAACATCGGAGACCAGAGCATGGCAATAGTTTGATCCAGGTAATGATATTCTCATCCTCTGTCTCGTGCTTCATCTGCTGCCTGTGCACATAGCTGATCCTAAGCTTCACACTGATGTAAGAATTCCTGGTGGAGGAGCTTCCAGAAGTACAACCAGTGCCACCTCATGTTCCTGAGTGGGTCTAGTGCCAGTCCCACCATGTGGGGTTGGATTTCTCTGGGTAGAGCTGCCAGGTGACTTGTGGTGTGTTCCGGCACACCGTGAACCATCCTGCTCTCCTTCAGCTTCAGCACAGGGAAAATACGGTTGGAAAGTGAAATACTAGTCAAGAGGATTTGTGGTGCTGAACATGGAACTCCTCTTGCAGTATTTCCCACTGCAATAAGTTGTAAGTTCAGCTGATTCTGGAAAAATCAGTCTGATTAAATGATTCTGTTAGATAAGACTTTTCCTTATTCCAGATACCTCTTCTCTCCGTTTCTCCCCCCGCCCTTCCCTCCCCTGTTGCAAGGTCTGGTGTTTCATGCTCTGAGGCTTCTCTCCAGTGCTCCTTGCAGATGCAGGAGCTCCTGGAGAAGAGTCCAGGCTCACAGCATTATTGCACTGGTGCCTCTGATTTTCACAATCACTGCTCCCTGTCCCTCCCAGGTGCACTCAACAGTGACAAACTTGCCCCACAGCACAGCCATCATTCCCTGCTGGATTTCACTGTGGCAGGATCATTTCTGAGCGGTGGGAGGATGCTCTCCAGCTGGCCAGTGGAGTTTAGCATGTTTCTATAGACTCGTGGGTGTCTGTGGCATAGGCTGCCTTTTGTGATGTTCTGTGCTATCAAAAAGGTGCAGCTCAGATTTGCCTCTCTAGCTTGTAGGTGATATTTCAATGCACTATTGATCCCTGGTTTGATTTTTGTTGTTTTCAGCTCTGTTACATTCTGCAGAACTTTCCATATGGGTGGGAGAGAAATTTACTCTCTAAGTCCCTTGAAGTACAAATAAAAATAATGCAAACATCCTGACACAACAGTTTCCTTTTTATTCCCCACCCCTTCTATCTGAGCCTAAATAGCTGAGATATTTCACAAAATATGTCAGAACTTGGGTCAGAAACTCATTTTGTATGGGAAAAAGAGAGAAGAAAGAATAAAAGCTCAATCACAAGAATGCCAGAAAATGGTTTTGTTTGATTCATGAAGTTACTTCCTTTCTGTCATCATACTCCCAGTAAAAAAATACAAAACAAACCCACAAATTATGTGGATATGGTGCTTTTGAACAAACAAAAATGTGTGGTCTCTGCAGCCTGGCTGCCAGGGCATTAGGAAGGCTGAAATCCTCTCTGGGAAATGAATCCATCTTTTGACATTTTCCCTCTCTCAATACAATCTGTGTAGGGAGATGATCGCATGAAGCTCCCAAGCCCGAATGACAGCAAGTTCTTCCAAAACCTCCTTGATGAGGAAGACCTGGAAGATATGATGGATGCTGAGGAGTACCTGGTTCCTCAAGCCTTCAACATTCCTCCTCCCATCTACACCTCCAGGACAAGGATTGATTCCAACAGGGTAAGAGCAAGCTCTGACAGAAAATACTGGTTACTGTAAAAACTCGTGTGGAGATTTAAGTACAGCAATCAAACACAGGCCAGCACTGCCTTGGGAATTACAAGGCCCCATTGTAAGGAGAGTGGCTATAAAAATGTTGTCACTGGGCTCCCTGTTCATTGTGCCCTGGTGAATTCTAAATTAATAGCCCAGCCTTGAGTGAACAAAGGCTCAGCTTGAGCTGCTGTCCTGAGAGCACAGCACAGCTCCTGAAGCCAAGCAGTGCTGCTGCTGCACTGTGACGTGGCCAGGAAATGCACAGCCCTGGTGCTCCCACCCCTGCCATCCTGTTGCCTGGGCAGGGTTGGCACTGATGTGACTGAGGGCAGCTGGAACATATAGATAATGTTGCTTTTGTGTCTGGAGCCAGATTTCCAGCCTGGCCCCTGTTCCTGTTTGCAGGCGATGCTTTCAGGGCCCCTTTCCCAAACGTGTTTGTGCTGGGCACGTGGCAGATATTGGCAGGCTGAGCTTGGCACCCTCCCTGCCAGGGAGGAGATGCTCTTCATTGCACCAGGGGACCTGAGGCACAGAGAATTCAGGGGGAATTCAGCTCACAGACCTCCAGCCATCTAAGGGGTAGGGATACAATCTAAGCTCTTCCCCCAGACTTCATTTCGTGTCACTGCAGTAGCATGGGTGAGCATTGGTGCCTGCCTTGGGCATTTCCACTAGCATAGGTTACTTTCTGGAGGTTTCTACTAACTCGTGACAGCTGCAGAGCAGTCTCAGAGCTGGTGTGTGAGCTCTGGTGTGTTTGTTGGATGCTGTGCTACATGCCTGTGCCCTGCAGCAGGTGGGAGCCAAGTTAGGGCTCTGCAATCTGTCTTCCCTCCTCAACAGCTCTTTCCTCTGCCTGTTCCTGTGCTTGGCTCCAGCCTTTCAAGCTTTTTAGTTCCCTTCACAACTGAGAGATGGTGAAATGCACTACTAATGTGAGGGCATTCACACGGACATCAGGTGTGTTTTGATTAAGGACTCGTTTCCTCTTCAGGCTCCTTTTAGTTGAAAGTCACAATTTAAATACTAAATATAGTTTCTTTGAAATTCTGGTGTTTATTCCTCATGGATTAGACACCATGTGGACATTTTCCCTTAGCTTATCACACCAAATTTATACCCAGGTGTGAACTATTACACCATGTGAGACAGGGAAGAGGTGAGTGAAAGAGTCAAGAGTGAATAAACTGAGTCTGTGTCCATGCTCTGACCATACCCTGCAGGAAGCTCTTTACCCTCTCCTGAGGAAATCAGTGCTTTTTGGCAATAAGGAAGACAAAAGCTGATTTTAATAGTCAGTTTGGACAGAAATTGCTTCTGTTTTAGAGGCAAGGAAACTGGATTCATGTAGCATTTTTCCTGCGTCACTGAAAGACAGTGAAGGGGGGGCGATGATGCATGACTTAGCAGTAAGTGAGAAACTTTCTTTTTATGGCAACAAGAGAGAGAGTTAATTGATGGTGACCTGAAATAAGTCAGGTTTACTCCTAGCTGTCTCTGGAGAGGTTCTGTTTCTTTTCCTGCCAACTTCCGAGAGGAGAAGGGAAGGACAGCAGTTACCTTTGGAAGGCACTCACTGTCCCAGGGATGTAAATCTTAGTTTGGCACAGTGGAGTACTGCCATTTACCCCAACACAAGGCTGAGAGGGCTCAGTCTGACATACTGGGTTTGTTACATTCATCTCACTCCCGTATTTGCTGGAAACACTGGGACACATGTGTGTAAAGAGAAAGCCTTAGCAGAAAAATGTACTTGCTTTTTTGACAGTTCTTTCTGCCCTCTGTCTTTGGTACCATCCGAGCTGAGGAGTTCACTAGAGCTGAGGGAATTCCAATAAAAATCCTAGAGTAAATATTCTGAAAGATTTATTTACAGTGTGTTATTTGGTCAAACAACATAGTCACTGGGATATTCATGGAATGAAAACACAGGCATTTTTTAAAAAATTATTATCGTTAGTATACTACTACTACTGCTTATTATTATTATTATTGTTATTGTTATTATTATTATGCTGTTGTTATTATAGGAAAATTCAAATAACTTTCACAAAGCCTTTTCCCAACTTCAAAGCACGCTATTGCAGCTGCTTGCACACATGTGATCCCCTTGAAGTCAGCAAGAGACAGTCAGAAAGAGACCCTGGGCCTTATTTTCACCACACAGAGAGACTCCATCACATTCTTGACGTGATGTCTCCTTTCCCCAGCTCACAATTTCCCGTCTTGGTTTGAGACTATGATCTTGTACCACTAAAGACAGTGGGAGCTTTGCTTTGCAATTCAATTTAATGACAGTAGCAAGACTGTATCCTCCTTTCAGTAACTCCTGTAGCTGAGAATTTTTCTCTGGCTTTGTACAACAGTCTGACTTTTTAAACAAACCTGGAATTACCATTTGCCAGAAGTTTTCAGTCTGGGAGCCAAGCTGTCTGACCCAGGTCAGACAGAGAGGTCAGCCAGGGCCAAGGTAGAAGCCCTGCACCATTGTAGCATTCCTGGTTTCCTTTGCTGAGGTGTTTATGGAGGCAGTGCATTTGTTTCCCCTCGGTGCAGAAAGCCACATACATCTCTGTTGCTTTTGTGAAGCACTCAGTTTCTCGGTACGTTAACTATTCTTTTAGTGAAGATTGATTTAAACAAAACACAGTCGCTGCTTTAAGGTAATAGTGCATCTGCTGTGCATAGTTCAGTACAGATGGATGTCAGCTACAGGAATCACACGGAATTGAAATGCTGTCAGAGCTCTCTGTCTGCACTTGTCTGAGTCTGTCGTGGTGTTTCCTTTGGATGGTCTGTGATTTATGCTTGTTTAGTGCAGTGCATATTAATATTGCACAAACTCATTATGGTGCTGCTGCAGCCGAGCTGCCAAATGAATGGATTCAGCTTCGGTAGTTTGTGTTCACCGTGTCTGGCAAATTGCATTTTGTGGGGAGACTGTGAGGCAATTCGGTGAAGGAAAACACACAGACAATAGCTACATGATCTCCATGTCATTTCCAGGGATAAGAAGCACGGAAGATTCTGTATTTCCCACCTCAGCTGCTCCAATGGCAGTTTCAGTGGCCAAGGAGTCAGTCAGGGCACTGTGTCCTGCTCTGTGCTGATGGTGTTGGTTGAATGTTCCAGCAGCACAGCCCCACGGGGGCAGGAAGAAAGCAGGGACATCATGAACCTCCTCACGCACAGGCTGTGAAGTCAAGGCGTGCAGGAAGAGCAGGAGCGTTTACTTTCTCAGGAAAGCTCTCAGGTGTCTCTGTGGTGGTCTCAGGTCTCAATCCTTGCAGCTTCTTGCCTGAGCGGGGCACCACTGGATGAGGTTCATGTAGAGCACTCCCACCCATGGGAGGAAAAGAGCTGTTTGGGTGTGAGTTAACACCACAGAGCTGCAGCCTGGAGAGAGGGAAGGCTTCTGGGGAGTCGCCAGCTCCCTGGGAAGTCTCACATCCTTTTTCCCCCAGGGGTTGCAGAGATTTGTGAAGCTGCAAGGCTCAGACACAGCTTCAGCACTGCCATCACATCCACACGGGCTCCCTGCTGGCACAGCCTTGGGACCTCTCTGTGCCGCCAGGAGCAGAGCCCTGCTCAGGCTCTGACCCTTAACAGTGGCCTCTGTTGGGAAGCCACTCTGAGACGGCTGCAGCTTTAAAATAAAAATTAGCATCCTAAGCTAAATTGAATTCTTTCTTTGGGTCCAATTTTCTTCAGTTGCAATTTCGTCTCTTCAGCTTTTTCCAGTTTTTATTTTCCACTGTCTAGAGATACTCCAGAAAAATGGAGTTTTAGAAGCTCTGTGCTTCTGAGAGATAAGCTGAGTCCTCGGCAGTGTTTCCATGAGCACAGGACCAGGGCTAGTGCTCGAGTGTCCTGCACTGACATCCATTAGATGATTCATTCAGGTGTTTGTAGCGAGTGCTGTCCTATGTGTGCAGAGATAATGCTAATACAGCAAGGACTCTGTGTGCCCACGATGCTTTTTGCTCTAAATCCTTGGCTAATTCCTGCTAAAAGCTGTCTATATTGTTTATTACTCACTGATACTGTCCCTGTGATTTTATTCCATACGCTGTATATCACGGAAGCACCTGCCAACTGTGCAATTAAATATCAAGAATTTTTTTTCAGAGATGTCTAATCCATATGTCCAGGGAGACTATTTCAAAATGGAAGCATTTTGTCCAACCTTCTGCCATAGCATAGACCAGAGTCTCTTGTCTCTTAATTTCTGTATCAAGTGCAGAGATTCTGTTTGAGGTGGAGTTTGTCTTTTAGAAGGATTGTCTTGATTGTATCAGGTGGGATGGAAAATACATCACGGTGTAGAAAAGTCTCACTGGGATGTTAATGCTGACTCCTTAGCAGGGTTCGGATCCTGTTCTCTCTGCCATACACACCTTTTTGCACTAGATTTAAGGAGCTGCCAGCATCAGGAATCTCTGGTTATGCTAGTGTGATCCTTGGGGTGTCCTGTGCAGGGCCAGGGGCTGGACTTGATGATCCATGTGGGTCCCTTCCAATTCAGGATATTCTGTGATTCTCTGATTCTTCTGCTTAAAGGGCTAAGCAGGCTATTACCATTTGTACGAGTTTGCTGTTAAATGATGACAACACAGATGTCTTTTTTGTTTTGTTTGTGGTATTTGCCACCTTTCTGCTTCTGCAGTATCTTCCCAAAAATAATATGACCAAATCTTTCCCTAAATTTGATACCTCTTAGGGCAGTCTCTCAAGTTGTGGTCTTCTTTAGTTTTTTCTATCCCATTTCTTTAATTGCTGCTCCTTAAGAGGTGATCAGAAACTTTATGAAAATCTTAGTAGTCATTTTTTGCCTCTATACTAGACTCTGTCACTTCCCTGTGCAAGTGTGGCAATAAAATCTGCAATGCCAGAACAGATGATCCTGTAAATGACCTAGACATTGATTCAAAGCGTTTCGTAGCGTTTCAGATGATTACACTGAGTAACTATCTGAGCTGTTTCACTTCTTTAGAACTGCAGGATTAGTTAGGGAAGTTCGTATGGAGCCATTCTATGTGTCTTTTGCTGAATACTACATTTTGTGTGTTTTCCGAGGAGAGTCTAGGCAACTGGCATTGCATTTACTGCGTTCAGACCTTTAGGGTCGTTCTGGAACTCCACCAAGCCCCCTTTCAAGATCTCCAATTCCCATTTTCTGCTTTCCTAAGTTGTAGTGACTTAGGAAAGCAGAAAGGAGGTAGGAGGCTCCTGTCTGTTCTGCTCTGCCGTTTGCTTTAAGCACTTCCCAGGAGCTGTCGGTGTTTGGTGCCTTGCACACCATCACAAGTATTTTACCCACTGTAACTTTTTTCTTCTGGAAAATTCTTCTGTGTCTTTTCCTAGTCTTTGTTGGAAGTGTGGATAGCACCAGGACATCCTTACCCATGAAAAGCAGGAGGTGAACCCAAACTAATACTAGTCAGCCTAATTTCATTGCTCAGGGTGAAGAAGCAGTGAGAATAAGCATGCAAAAATACACTATAAAATATATTCCGTGAAAAATTATTTTGGACTTAATACTCTACATGAAAAAGGAAAGCTTCTTACAAAATATGTATATCTAGAACAGGAGTATTTATATACCTTTTTAAAATGTGCTAGGTTTGCCAGAGGAGAAGGGAAGAAATTTCCTTTGGAGGGCTATGGGAATAGATGATTCCTGACTCTTCACAGAGAAGTCTTTGAAAGTGCTTTATGGCAATTAGTTTCTTGCTTTGCAGCCAGGCTGGCTGAAATCAGTGATATCTCTCAAGGAGTAAACCCTTCTCAGCCTGAACTGATTACCTGGACCAACTTGTCAAATTGCCTCATGGTTTTGCCGGAAAGTCCTTAAAACAGGGCTTTTTTAATGTGTTAGCAATTTCCTGTCACATTCAGACTTCTGTATTCAGGCACAGAGATTTAGAGTCAGGCATAAAGAGTTAGAGACTTTCCTAATGTGCTGGATGGCATTTTGGCTTCTACAAACGTAATATGGATTTAATAACAAAATCACCACCTCAGAGTACTTTCTGCAAGCTTGTTGGGGTCGGTGGGAGAGATTGTAGCTGTGCATTGCTTCCATCCTCGATGCGTGCCATGTAAATTCATTGAGCTTTAATATAAACTGGTTTCAAATCAGGCAGCATCTGCTTAATCCATGAATAGCTGCTGGCTGTGTTAACAGTCAAGAGAGCTCACAGCTGATCCGTTTTCTTTTCTCTCCTGAAAATAAAAAAGTCAATAGATATAAAAAGAGTAAGTAATAAATATTTTTACACTGCACTGATGAGGCATTCTTGGAAAACAGCAAGCTAAACAACTCTACATAATTCAGTAGATGGAAAAGTGGACTGAGAATCAGGAAATAATTATGAGAGCCGGGAGAAAATTTTCCTTCTGTGACAAGATGTGAAGGAGACATTGTTAGTGGAAAATATCCATTTGTGAGGAAATCTATTTGTGGTTTTCTTAAAATAATAAAAGCACCTGAAAAACACAAGGGGGCATGATTGGGAAGTGCCCTAGGCGGGGTTGCAGGGAGCTGTCCCTTCAACACCTGTCTGGCCCCCGAGGCACAGTGTCCCAGGGCAGAGGGACTGCTGGGGTGACACTCTGGGAGGACTCCTGGGTGGCAGGAGGACGCTGGAGCATCCTGTGCTAAATACTGTACTTTCTAAACATAGGTGCAATGGAGATAAATGCCAGCACAGCCTAAAAAACGCCCTTTGTTAGCCAGAGTAGAGTCTGTCTTTCTTGTTGAATGCTGCGGGAGGGGAGGGAAAATAATTTTCAAAGCTATAAAAAGACTCTCTAAAAGATGCAGTTGGGAGAAGTGGGAGGAGGCACAGATGAAGTGTAGATTTAGAATGTTAAAAAATGATTATTTTATCCAAATCAGCTGGATGGTTAGTTCTTTTAGAGTATTATTGCCACCAGAACCTCAGCCCTGCTCTAAATCAACTCAGCATTTCATCAAGAAGCCTATTCTTTGCTATAAGAGACCAAGAGTGCACAATTATGGGTTTCTTTTCCCCCTTGCATAATAAAATCGGGAGATTATCATCAAGTTTCTATTCAGATTTTAGGAAGGCTTTTTTATTTTATTTTTAAAACCCATCTTTGTCTGTAAGAGCTCCCTGTTCAGGCCAGCATGCGGCAATGATTACTGCTGTAAAGGCTTCAGTGGAGATGTGCTCTATTTCATTCTCAATGAGGGTTGATGGCATTTTGAGAGGCTCAGAATATCCTTTGATTACTGTATAAAACAAGCTGGGGAAGATGGCAGTGCAGCGTGCACGTAGGAGGGGGCTGCTGCTCCCAGCATCGCTCATCAACTTTCTTTTGTGCCTTTTTGGTTTTTTTTTTTTTTTTGTCTTCCATATCACAATCACAAATCGTGGCCATGTTGTGGTTTTGGTCCTGTTCTCCATCCTTTCCCTGTTTTGGGCATTTCAAGCTTGAGGTTTGTACAGAAAAGGAGATGCTGCTGCTGCTGTGTTTTGGACAGCACAGGAGCAGTGCCTGACCCCTCTGTCCCAAAGGGAATTGTTAGAACAGCTGTGTAGTTGCACTGTTTTAGAAATCCTTCTCTTCTTTCTCATGGACAATAGAGATAAGCTGCACTCCAACTGTTGGTTTTAAAACTCATGATATTCGTGGGATTCACGGAAGCTGGCAGAGAAAGCAGGCAGGAGAACCCAAGATGGCGAAAAGAGAGAGTTTATTTACAGAAACTTCTTTATATATCCATTAATAATCTAGCAACTATTGGTCAGCAGGGAATCCACCTCCCAAAGGCATTGGTCACAGCTCTACAACACCTAATACCGAACACAGAGATTAAGAAAGCACAAAAAGTGCAGCTTGTCTCTATCCTCCATGAGAAAGGAGAGAAGGATTTTTAAAACAGTGCAACTACACAGCTGGAAATGGTACCTCGTCCCTTTCAAATTGTGGGGAATTGGCCTGGTGTTAAAAGGTGCCATTGACTGGAATGTGTCTTGGAGAGTCTATTAAAACAAAGAGTGACACAAAGCCAGTCATGGGCGACAGGAAGGATGGGGGAGTCGAGGAGACTGAAAGATGGGCAATGCCAGCTCTCTGTCTTCCTGCTCTGTTTGGCACTCGGGTGCATTGACACAAAGCAACAGGCGAAGGCAATCCTTGCACCTTCACTCTGTGTCATACTTAGCTCCAAGTGCACATTGTGCCAGCTGAAATCCATTTGCCAGCCCCTCCGAAGGCAGGAAGGATGAAGGGGCCTGAGCTCCAGAGATCAGGTGGGTTTCCAAGCCTTTGGTGCCCTAGAGCAGGAGAATGCTTTTGTTTCCAGCCCAGGTATCAGGCTCAAAGAGATGAGGCTACAGAAAAGCATTTCACCTCCCCTTCCCTGCCAGTGTGGCTGGATGCCGAGTTTTGTGCCCAAACTGAGCATCTCTTAAGAGGTTATTTTCATCAGTGGTCTTGTGGTGTTTGACTCCTCCACTAGGTGAAATGTCAGGCTGAAAATATATGGTTTATATCTGGTATTTGCCAGTAAAAGCACAGGAAATACACTGTACAGTGTACAGGTATGTTGGTTCCCATACCGCTGCACGAAGATTATTAGGCATGTTTTGTTTGTGATATATGCCATTTTCTGGTCACGGTCCAGACTAAATTACTCCTAGAAGGCAGTTTGGGTATCCTGATGCTTCTGGACTGCTCTAAAAGAGTTAACAAGTATGAAAACAGGAGAGAAAATTATGCACGAGAAAGTGGAAATGACTTATCTGAAGCTAAGAAGTCTGTCAGTACTGACTTGAACGCAGAGGGCCGGGGCAGCATCCGTACTGACTTTGGGCAGGTTCAGGGGTGTCTTACACCCACCATTCAGCCAGGACATGGGCTGGCGTATCCAAATGACACAGGCAGCCTGTGGCAACTGAGTTAGAGCTCAGGCTGCCTGCACATCTTACTTGTCCTCTGGCAAACAGCTCCCAGAAAAAAATCAGGTGTAGAAAAATACTTACTCATTGTTTCTTCTATTTATTTTTTCCCTTGCTGATCTAAGCTGGATGTTTTGTGTCTCAGCTGTAGAAGAAGCAGTTGTTAGAGACTGGAGCAAACACTTCACACAGGCTGATGCTTACATTGGTTTTTGTACTTGTGATCAACATTTAAGTTAAAACGTGTGACACATTCCGAGAAAAGGTACTGCTGGGAAAAAGGGCTGGGACATCATCTTTTCCCATAAAGATTCCTCGATCCCCAGTGGAACATTATGGCCGAGGAATGCCAGACTTGTATCAGGTGCTGTGAGATGTAGGGAGGGATATGCTTGAACCTTAACAGCCCAAGGAGGTGTCTAATCATTTCTTTTTCTATACAGCCCTTCTCTGAGCAGGGGCTGGGACCAGAAACCCCCAGAGGTCTGCAGAGCCTTCTGGCAATCACTGTACAAACAGCATTCCATTTCTATTTAACATTACACAGCGATCTCATGGCACGTGTTTCTCCCTTTGATTTTCATCTCGGGGATGTTTGCTGTCTGGAGCAGGGCAGAGTAATCTGCAAGTTCTGTGGAGGCAGGACTGCAGCCAAGCTGTTCTCCTGGAATGGTCTTTCCTGTTTGAATTTCAGTTCGGATCTGCTGTAAATAGCAGGCTGCTCCCTTGGAATGGAGCTGGAGTTTGCTCGGGGGCTCACGGGACACTCTGCGTTGTGTGCTCTGCCTGCAGCCCCGCCAGACCATCCCAAACGTTATTCAGATCCACTCACAGAAATCAGCTGTCCTCCCTCCTGGAGAACTGCTGAAATTTTGGTGCTTGCAGCAAGGTCTGGTATCTTAGGATGCTGTGGTTTGGGGAGTCGAGCCTGGATACTCCCCTGGTTTGAAATTGGGTAAAGAGTTTCTAGGGGAAACTGGGGGAAACTGGGGGAAACTGTTCCTGGGGGCACACAGCCCAGGACTGATGAGCTGGCACAAAGAAATGTTGCAGAGCTTGCTCAAAACAGATAATCTTTAAGTCGCCTGATGCGTGGTCCGTGAGATGCCCCTGAACAGGATTTGTGAGCAGCATCCCAGTGAGAAGGTTGAGAGTGTCACTCCTGCTCTGTGTTTGGTGCTTTTTGCACATGAGAGCCGGAGAGGAAGAGGGAGTTGGGTTTTACATGGATAGGAGCAGTATCAGAGTGGGTTCAAACGTGTGTGTACCTTCATGCTGGCAAAGCCTTGCCTTTGTAGAGAAAAACAAGGCTTTGATTTCATTACAGTTGAAGATGCAGCCAGAAAATATCATGTTCCTGCTGTAAAGGAGGAGATATTTACCTTTGGGAGATTTTAGAAGCAAGGAATTGGAAAATGAAATTAATGAATAGAAAGCAATAATACAAGCCAATATTCACAGAAGTGTTATTTACCATTCTTTTATCAAGGCTCATTTTACACAAGCATTAGCTGTTAGAACAGCTGATGTGTCACTGGTGTTTCATACCAGAGGGCCTTGGAAAAACGCTTTAGGAGACATTTTCTTGGGTTTTATCCTTTCTCCCTGTTGTTGTGTTTTTGCCTAAAATTCAGTCATGTGGTACAATGAAATTTTGAGCATTTCTGAGGAGCTTGTGAGCAGTTAAAAAAAGCGAGACTCCTTCTGGAGCGTGATGAGTTCCCATGTCGATGGATGTGTGCACTCCACAGCTAACAGATATAACACACATTACACCATCAAAAGGGATGATTTATTTTATTTTTTTCAGTGTTCAAGCTGAGACTTCTTAAGTAGGCTTATGTAGCGAGGTCTTCGAGCAACCAACCTCTAAGGCCTCTGTCTATCTCAAAAAAGATAGAGAGGATAAGTCAGGTGAGACTTTCAGGATCAGAAATCCAAAAATCTAGAGCTTTTCAGTGAAGGGACATCTGCTAATTTCTTCAAGATAGTATTTAAGATGCAAAAACAACAAACCCCCAAAAAATCAACAGAGTAAATTGGATTTCACATACAAAACAAGCTATTTAAGTTTTACCTGGTAAAATACAAATGTATTTTCTTCTCACAGCGTGGTTCATAAGACCAATAAGAGTCGTCTGAGGCTAATTTTGGAAGCCTACAAAATTATGACCTCACACTGTAACTACCTGTCAATTTAAGGACACTTAAACAATTATATTAAATTTTCAAGCCCACTAAATGGCACCACAGCTGTTTTCTTTGCCTCCTGTTTTATGGAACAGTGGCCACAGGGTATCAACTCATCAGGAAAAACAGTAAAGGAGTAAAAAGATGTGCAGACAGCAGTGGTGGAGAAGAGCCATGGGCAAGGTTCTGTGGTAAGGGGTGTTGCAAGACAGATATGTTTAGCTCAGAGCTAAGGGGGAGGCATGAAAAAACACAATTATTGTGATCTTAGTTGTCAGGCTGCTGACTGGGAAGGGTCTTGTCAGCAAAAATAGCAATAAATGCATTCATTCCAGTGCATTGTCTCCTGACATCTTGGGACAGGGCTGTGCTGGGAGGGCCTGTCACTGTGTTATTATAGCTGCAGAGTGTGTATTTAAATCTTAGAGTCACAGCCAAGAAGAGCTAAAGATAGGACGCTGGGTTTAGCCTTTTGTGCTGAGGGTGGAGCAGAGCCCACAGACACATAATGTGGCCATCCTAGAATGGTATTTTTTTAAGCTGCTCACCTAAACATTTACTGGCAGAGGGGTACAGCCCTGTGTGCTGAAGTGGAGCCTGTTGGCAAAATTGCTTTTCTAGGTTGTTTTCAAGGCATCACTGAAAGATGTGAACTGAAAGTACTTCAGAGACAGCTCTGCCCTTCTTCATCCAGGATCCATGAACCAGCCTTGGAAGTCCATGGGAGTGGCTGTGTGGGAACAGGGAGATGTAAATGAAAGGGGTGTGATATTACAGGACAGAAAAGGGGTGTTGACAGCCCCTGGTTTAGGGCCTGTGGCCCTGGGCAGCAGCCAAGGCCCGTGCCCTGTCACACAGCATTGCCACAGCTCCTTGCACTCCTGCAGGCTGGGGCTGCAGCCACCGTGGGAGACAAAAGCAGGAAAACCTCTCTGCAGTGTCACAGCCTGCCAGGTGCAGGGGGAGGAAGCTGAGAGCTGTACAGGGAGGGTAGAGGATTCCCAGCAGAGCTGTGGATTCTGTGCTGCTGAGAGAGTTGACTCTCCCTAGTCACCACTTTATATTCCTTCTCCAGGCCCTACAAGTAACCATCAGTTTGCCCAAAACCTCCCCACCCTCCATGGACCATAGTTTACCACTTTCCTCTCTTCAGTCTCCTCCATCTTTTTGGAGAAGATGGAAAGCTGGCCTGAATTCAAGTAAATATGAAATCAGAGGGCAAGGCAGAGGCAGATTTAGTCTCCTGCGGTGCAGTGTCTCAGAGCCATCAGTAGGGCTTCAAAGCAGCATCTGGCAGGCTCAGGGGATGTTTTTTATCCATTTGTCTAACACATTGTGCCTTGTAACCTGTCATTGCCCATGTGTCATTACAAGCGGACTGTAAATCTGGAGGGGTTCGGAGGCAATCACAGCATCTCTGTTTCCAAGGTGTTCCCTGATTCAAGGGACCTTCCCAATTGTCCCAAACAATACTTTTACACAAACCTTTCAAGCTGGAGGCTTGCTGCAAAGTCTGTATCCAGCGTGTGTTGGTGTCTGTTCCCTTTAAAACAGTAACCTCTGGTAAAGAGCATCGTGTTCCTCTTCTGTCGTGGCCTTCACTCGCAGTGAGCCCAGGGGGGATCAGAGACCCTGTCTAACCCTGGTGAGACACACAGATTGTTGCTGGGGGTGAGGCATTTGCCCTGACTGAATTCTTTGAATTTGGGGTGCAGTTGGTAAATCTGACTGATGTGCACGTTTGTCCCCATTAGCCCACACAGCTCATGTGACTTGTTTCATTCATGTGGCCTCTTGTTACATATCCATCATCCATTTTTCTTTCCTATTAGAGTGAAATTGGACACAGCCCTCCTCCTGCCTACACCCCTATGTCAGGAGTAAGTATTTCACGTTCAGCCTTCATCCTTTAGGTTTTCTTCCTTTCTTCACTCCTTTTTTTCTGTTTCAAGCTCCCTTTTCCTGCATAAATGACCCAAAAGCCAACAGGGTATGGAGTGTATATATAAGGAATCAAATAGTTAAGATCTCCAGACTCAGCCTGGATTCATGTGGAAACTCCAAGGACCCACACCCAAAATTCTGGCAACTTCTCTTGGAAAAGCATTTAGGTAACAGGCTTGGATGAATCAGTACATTTTTCCTTCCTATCTGTAGGTCATGATGTTGAAATTTCCTTGCATGCCTTTGCTGACAAGCAAAATGGTAGTTTGAGTTGAACCATTGAGTTGAGGTGCCAATACAAACACAGTTCACCAGACTGAAATGCACTTCCCGATTGGAATTACACATGGTGTGGGTGACCCTGGGATTCTGACCCAGGGCACCCTAAAAGTATCACCCCAGGGATCAAAAGTCATGACGGTGGCCTCTACGCCCAGTCAGAAGATTTCCCAAACATAAGGTTTAAGGGTTTTGATCAGAAATCAGGGGAGGTTGCTGGAGCAATAGAAGAGGAAATACCACGTTCACCTCTTGCAGCTGTGTGTATCCAGCCTCACGTGCCTAGCAGGAGACAAGTTTTCCTGCCCCATTTCTGTCCCCACTGAGCAGACGGACGCTTTGTGGCTCCACACCAAAGCCTGCAAGCACAGGATGGGCAGAGGCAAGGCAGGCACAGAGCCACAGCCGTGTTTTGCTGTTGCAGCTTCTCCCCCGAGGAGCGTTTCCCATGCTGTGCTCTCTCTCCCGACAGAACCAGTTCGTGTACCGCGATGGTGGCTACGCCGCCGAGGTGCCCATGCCCTACAGGGCTCCGGGCTGCATCATTCCAGAGGCCCCAGCTGCCCAAGGGGCCACGGCAGAGATCTTTGAAGACACTTGCTGCAATGGCACGCTGCGGAAACAGGTGGCAACCCTGGCAAAAGAGGACAGCAGCACCCAGAGGTACAGCGCTGACCCCACCGTCTTCATTCCCGAGCGGGTCGTGAGGGGAGAGCTGGACGAGGACGGCTACATGACACCGATGCGAGACAAACCTAAAACAGGTAAAATACTAGCTCCTGGTCTAGCCCAGCTGCATTCTTCCTCTTTGTATGTCAGCAGCTTTTCATCAAAAGTGGCTTTATTTCGTTACCCATCAAGGCTGAAGCTTTTTGACTAGGTTAATATTTCTTTACACAGGGATTTGGTTTTCTCGTCTTACTTTTCTACTTTGAAATGCTCAAATGTGCCAGTATGTCAAGATTGGTAATTACCCCTTTTACTTTTTTTTTGAGAAATAACCAGAGGAATGAAAAAAAGCCAAGCCCCCTTCTTACTCAAACACAAATCTTCAGTTATTTCCAAGGAAAGGATCTATTTTGGCCAGCCATAGTCCCGACTTTGCTTTGTTTATTGATCTTCTTACTCTTGGCATTGTGCTTGGTAAATGTCATGTTGAACCTACCCCAGAACTGATACACACAGCTGGCATTTTAAACCCAAGAGAAGTCTAGGATTGAAAGAACAAGATGCGCTTTAAAGAGAGCATCACTGCAAGGTGAAGATTGCCTAAATCTGTGCCAGCTCAGCGTGCTGCACTTCCCAGTTTGCCCTCAATTCATGTCTTCCTCTTTAAATAATGATAGCAGTCATTTAGATGTAAGGGGATGTGTCATTATTCATTTGCTTTCAAAGCTTTAAGGAAATTAATAAATGCAAATGTAAATGCCAAGTCACTACTGTGTTTGCTAAGAATTTGGAAGCCACTTGCCCTTTGTGTTCCATGATGGGAATGGAGGGAGCCCTGGGGCTTGACCCACAGCAGTAGCAGTTGGGAGTCTCCACTGCAGGGAGTTTCCTTCAGCGTGAGCCCATCTATGTGGTGCCATACAGGTGTTCCCTGGGAATCCTCAGAGCTCTGCAGGAGCCACCTGAGCCTTTGGGGATGTGGCAGTAGCAGTCAGGAGAAAGCAGCTCCTTCCTGACTCCCTGGGAACAGGCACAGGGTTGTCACAGGTGGCCACACACTGTGTGTTCCATGCCAGCTGTGGGGTTCAAATCAAAGGCCTGCTTGGCTCTCATCACTAAATTATACATTCCCATTATTCAGCTCATATTCAGTGATGTCTTAGCTGCAGGTTCAAAGGCATTCACTGGGTATTGAGCTTTGCCTTTAATAGTTTAGGCCCATGCTGGATAAAGCCAGAGGATGCCATGACAGCAGGCAGGGCCTTTCTCCTTGCCCCAGTACTCAGTGTGTGCAGAGCCCCTGAGCAGCACCGTGCTGCTGGAAATGGGGTGTTAATCCACAGCAGGTGATTTAAGGCAACTGTAGCCTGCTCCAGGTTCCATTTTGGAGCTGATCTAAGGCTCTCTTGTTCCCTTTCCGGGGCTCATCTGTATAATTTTTTTTCATACTGCTTCGAGGCCCTTTGTCCTTCAGGGATGGAAGGTTTTTAATCAGCCAAATTGTTCTGTTAGAAATGAAGCTGTCTTAGAGGTTAGCCCTTGGGGATAGGCTTTGTGCAGAGAGGCTTAACTAAGATTCCTACAGAGTTTCCTGGATGGAAAGACCGCAGAGCAGAGGCTTTGCTGATGGGTGCAAGGTTGCAGAGGCAGAGGTCGGTCGATGTGTTTGGCTCTGTAGATCACAGAGCGAGAGGAAGTCCAGGGGGCACATGAGCTGTGGCTCAGTGAGGGCTGTAGTTTGGTTGGACAGTGGTTTTGGTGGCTCAGTCTTCCCAGGTATCTGTTTTAACCCATCTTGTCTCTCTGGCTTCTAAAGGCTTCATTTTCCACAAGTGCATATTCAACATAGTGGGCTCCTGATCCCATCTGGAGTTCTAGGAATGGCTGAGGTGGAGGATGCTCTAGTCCAAGTGCTGCTTCTGCTCATGTGATGCGACATGGATGGATTACTACCACTCTTGGCTGACTTATTTTTTATCTTTCCTTAGATTACCTAAACCCGGTGGAAGAGAACCCATTTGTTTCCCGACGGAAGAACGGAGATCTCCAAGCTGTGGACAACCCCGAGTACCACAACGCTCCCAACGGGCAGCCCAAAGCAGAGGACGAGTACGTGAACGAGCCATTGTACCTCAACACTTTTGCCAACACCTTGGAAAACGCCGAATACCTGAAGAACAATTTGCCGGAGAAAGCCAAGAAGGCCTTTGACAACCCAGACTACTGGAACCACAGCCTGCCCCCACGGAGCACCCTCCAGCACCCGGACTACCTGCAAGAGTACAGCACAAAATACTTTTACAAACAGAACGGACGGATCCGGCCCATTGTGGCAGAGAATCCTGAATACCTCTCCGAGTTCTCCCTGAAGCCTGGCACTGTGCTGCCCCCGCCGCCCTACAGACACCGGAATACCGTGGTGTAGTGGCTGCGCTCACTGAAGTGGAAAGGCAACCCCTTCTAGCTGCCTCACTCTTTCTCTCTCGCTCTCCTTTTCCCCCTGCCCTTGTCCTCCTGCCTTCCCTGTCTCCTCCCTCCCTCCTTCTTTCCCTTCCTCTCTTCCTCCCTCTTTCTGCCATGAGCTTCCTCTTCTTGCCACTTCACTCATTTTTGATATTTCTAAGTGAAAGGATGTCTTGGAGTTGGTTGCAGATTGGAAGGAAGGAAGGAAAGAGACTGGAAGAAGGCGTGTACAGCCTGGCCTTTCCCACTCTCCGCAGATGCAGCGGGAGAACGCCCAGAGAAGCCAGCTGGTTCCAGGAAAGGCCAGTGGCAGTGCTGCTGTCAAGTTCATTCTCAGTGATTCAACCAGACACTGTAGGGAAAGCCACAGAAAGGCCAATTCTTTCAGCAGGAACTGATGGGAGTCTGTATAGCATTCCTGGAAATCTCCATGCAGTTTCCATCAGGGTGAAAAATGGACAATTTTTATATCCTGTGTGATAGCGTAGTAACTGAGATTGAGAATCCAATTTCTTTCTCTAACTCTTTCTATCCCAGCAACTGAAAATGGCTAATGTAGCTTTTCATAAACATTCAGATCTTCATTGTGGCTTTCCAAGAAATGATGATGTGACTCCCACATACAGCTAAACCCTTCTTCTGAGCCCACACCGTGATTTTGTGCCAATTCCCAGCCACAGAGACTCCTGCTCAGAACTGGTACATGACACGACCATTTTTGTATGTGTGCCAATGCGACACACACTTTAAACACAAAATACCTTTCAGAAGAGAGTAACAAAACCACACCTCCAACATGTTGTTTTTGAAGCTTAAAAACAGGCCAAGAAATGAAGATTTGTATGCCAAAAGCTTTGCTTTCCTGTTTTATACCTGCTGACTGTAAACACTTCAAAAGATCGTCACTAATTCTTCCCTCTTTTTCTTCTTCATGGTCATGAAGGGAGCTGGGGATGCTGTCAGGCAACACTGAGGACAAGACAGAGAACTGGAGAGTTTGATGGGGTCACTGATGTTCTGTGGGGTGGGGTGGGAAGGGTCCTTAAAACTGGAAGACAGACACTGGACTGGAGAAAACGCACATAGCGGTTCACTGGAAAGTTAGTTTGCACTTAACCTCTGATTTTATTTGAACTGTTTTCTGGATTTTGAATGAAGCAATATGGAAGTGACCAGCAAAATACAAAATAATAATTTTAAATTAAAAAAGAAATAATAATTATATGTAAAGGATGACTGTGGAAATGCCAAAATGAAGCAAATCAAGTCTTTGGAACAATGTCTGCCAGTTCTGAGAGGCCGATGCAGTGACTGCTTCAGAGAATACAGTGACAGAGCAGCCAGCTCTTCCTGCTGCTGTGTGAAGGACAGCAGAGCAAGCCCTGGAAGGGATCAGGGGAGGCAAATGTCCTGCTCTGGCTTGCAGCACAGTACAGAATACCATTTTTCTAAAAGGAGGATTACTCTGGCACAGTAGACCGTGCATATGAGGTTTGAGAAGTCAAAATGTGCATGACTTGCAGAGCTTTCTGTCAAAAATGTAAATAAGTATGAGTCAGTCTCCTTGCACTTAGTTCTGCTTTTATCAACCTCATTTTTTAGGAAGACACCCCCTGGCCTGCTCCTCTTTGGAAATCTCTTTCAAGCAGAGTTCTGGACGTTTTTAGCAGCCTGGGGCAGATGGAGCTGGGAAGGGAGGCGTAAGAGCCGCAGGCACTGAGGCTTGCTCCTGGCACACCAAGAGCGTGTGTGCAAGAGCATTTGTGAGCCTGCTTCCCACCAGACATCTTAAGGAGGTGTTAAGTACTTCTGGAGATCTGCCTGTCTCTATTCATCAAGGCTTTTAGAGGGAAGAAGCAATACCTGATGGATGGCAATCTTGGGTGATGCAACAATATTTCAGTTTTTGCGCTTCAGTTCTGTTAGGGTTGAGATCTTTGGGGTGATCTAACCTGGCAACTAAACCAGCAACCACCAGTGGTGTGGAAATGGCATCACCCTCCTCTAAATTCCTGCCATTCCAGGAGCTTGCCACCTTTATCTTAGGGAAGCAGGGGAAGAAATAAGAAACAAGCTATAGTCACCCAAAGCCTGCTGGCCGAGGGTCAGCTTGACAAAGGTGTGAAGAGATTTCAAACCTGGGCTGTTTGTTACCCTTGCAGATGGAAGACAAACTGTGTGTGATCACAGGGCTGGTTCAGCCAGCACCTGTTTGTGCACCAGGTGTGTCCAGGCCAGCTGCAAGCAGGGGTACAGCGAGTACAGAGCTGAAGGGTCTGAAAGCAGCAAGAACAGGTACAGATCTTGGAGCTGTTAAAGGAGATACCTTGGGTCAATGGTAGCGAGGTGGTTTGTGGTGGCAGGACCAAATGGCCAGCAGATCACTGTCGGGGATAGATGGCTACAATCCTGCACTGAGGGGCCTCTTCTGGTTCCTCTGGTGGGACAGGGGCAGGCATGGGCAGGGGCTGGGGCATGGAGGATGGCAGGAGGCCCTGGATGGCTGCTCCAGGGAAGGTTTGCCCCCAGCAGTGCTCACAGGGTGTCGTCTGATGCACAGGCCAAGGTCTGCCAGGCTGGGACAGTGCTGCCAAGCTGCCTGGGGACAGACACCAGCACAGGAATGTGGCTGTCCCGTTTCAGCACAGCAGCTGCCCAGGGTAGGTGGAGAAAGGTTGATTTGTCCCTGAACAAGTCTTGTAACAGAGTAGGAACTCCTAATGGAGAAAAACCATGAGATAAAATGCTGGTGCAGCTCTCATGTTTGAATTCAGAGGTGCACTCAAAGGCTGCTGGGGCAGAGGCAGGCTCCCCTCCGGAGCCAGGCTCTGGGATGGAGCTGGGATGGAGCTGCTCGCACCAGCTGAGCCCTGCTTGTTCCTCTGGTGATGAAGCAGTGCTCGTGTTGGAAACAAGCCCATGGAGTAATCCAAGTGTAAATACTGGTGGGGTTTAACAGTTTAACATTTTATTTCTTACAAGGCTGAATTATTTATTAATTTTCTTTGTTGACTGTGGGTGTGCTATAATATATTAAGTAGCATGGAAATGCAGAGGTTCCTGCAGGGGCAGCCGGAAGGCTGGAACAGGAGCTTGGGCTCTGCCTGGCAGCCAGGCTGAGCTGTGCCAAGCCGTGCCAGTGGGGTCTGGGATAGCAGAGGCTTAACGAACACAGCGATTCGGGATGAGGGAGAGCTCCACACACTGCAGCTTCACTTTTTTTTTTTTTTTTAAAATTATTTTCTGAGCTTCTGGTTTGAGTTTTAGTTGCCAAACTGGCCCTTGGGTTCCGTGCTGTGCCTGTCGCTGACCCTTGCCCAGCAGAGGGGCCTGTGGGGTGCTGAGGCTGCTGGCGAAGCAGCCCTTGTTCCCTGGTGAGAGCACCTTTAATGGATCAGCAGAAGCACCTGGCTGGCCCTAACTCCCATCTTTGCCTTACTGGCTATTGCTGCTGGCTTGGTGAAAGAACTTGGGCAAGTGCATGTGGCAAAATCATGGCAAGCATTCAGCTGGGATTCATATGGGATGGAAGATGAGGGCCAGGCTCTTTAATGCACCATGACAGGTTTGGGACAGAAGCACACATTTCCACACACAAACTGCATTTTGTCAGCACAGAGCAGCAGGTGAGAGCATCAACAGGAGTCCTTTGGGTGTAATTCACTCTTGTGCTACAGAAATATCTGTACACAGCACACTTGGGGTTTGTGGGTGATAGAATGCACTCTCCTATTAGCAAATGTTCTCCTTCCTCCTGTCGTGGCCTGTGCAATGGCAGAGCAGTGACCAACTTTCCAAGAGCATGGTTTTACCTGACTGTGGATCAGCTGTTGTGCAAGGCACAAGGCCAAAGGAAAGAGAACAACAGCTGAATTTTTCCTGATCTCTTTCAGTGATACTTAGCTGTTCTTATCTACCTGAGGGTTATTGCAAGGCATGGATGCTGGGCCTGATTGATTCACTGTAACATCATTGGCTGAAACCAACTACTTTTAAGTTTCCTTCTTCAGCTCTTTTCAGAAATTTCTTTTTCTGCAAAACAGCCAGGAGGGATTCTTATATGGCCATTCGCTCAGCTGTAGCAGAGTATTTACAACTATATTTTCAAACAGGTCGTCTCTCTCAGGTAGCAAGAGATGGAAATAAATCTGCAATAGGAGCCACCATGTGGGTCTGTTTCAGGTACCCTGAAATCCTTTTCTGTGTGCAAAGAAAGCTTGTGGTAACCCTGGTTTTACCACTTATTTGGTAGAAAATGTGCTTCTTGGCTGTAAGGTTTGTATGCAATGATCTGACAGTGGTTTCCACTCAAGATTTGAGAGGGAGAGCATTTCCCTCATCCTCAGCCATCACCAATCCCAGAAGGAAGGAAAGTGGCAGCTCTGGAAGAGCAGCTCAGCCCTGACTCTGTGGATCCATTCTTTCCATAGCTTTAGGCAGAGCTGGGCAGCACAGGAGAGGAGTACGAGCTGTGAGGTGAGTCAGCCTAGAAATACAGCTTGGTTTTGGGGATGGAAAATCGGATATAAAAGAAAAAATCTTCCTTTGTCTGATGGGGTGTCTGTGTAGGTGTAGTACATCATGATGGCAGCTAAGGGAATGTTTTCAGTCACACCTTTGGCTCTTAGAGAGCACCTCAGAGGGGATGGTGTCACTCAAGTTCCCTTGGCAAGGCTTTTGCAGAAGGTGGTGGCACATGAAGTCTCTGCGCCTGCTCATTTCCAGCTCTGTCACTTGCTATAGTCTCACTCCTGTGGATCTTCGATCTCTGCTGCTGACAAAACAGCTTGCCTGTGGTCAGATAAAAATCTTGGATTTGGGTTCAGATTGTTTTTCAGAAAGCCAGGGCTGGTTGGGGTGGGGTGGCTGTGGTGCTGGTGCTCCATCAGGCAGGGAGCTGCAGCTGTCCCACCGAGCAGCCTCTGTGCAGCACCACTGTGTGGGCAGGATTCCCTCTGTTTTATTTTCTGCATTCGTTACACAGGTGGAAAAGGTCAGCGTTACAAACGGGGCTTTCAGATTGGGAAAAAACCAGAAATAAAGCTATGTGGTTAGAAGCACCACTCTAAAATGTCCAAAAAATCATGTCTCCACATTAACTTTAATGTTATTTAAGCACAAATTTATTCTGTCACTGTGTGGATTAGTGGTTTGTTCTGATGGTAGGCTCCTTGCTCTTGAGGAAATGATGGGCAGGTGAGGCTGTTGTGGTGCTGCAGTGAAAGCTGGGATCTGCCTGGAGGTTTGGACAATGCAGAGCACCTTTCAGGGAGCTTTGTGAGTGTTCAGGTCTGACTGATGGTGGTGGGACTCAGTGGGGCTCGAACTGTAGCCAACCTCATCTCCTATCAGAGCCAGAGGGACACCTTCTGCCCAGGGCATCCTCCAGCTGGGGTCTGTGGCAGCAAGCCAGGCAAAGGGGTTGGGAAACCCAAGGACAGCCCGATAGAAAATGAGAGGAATCGAAGCTGGGGTTTTTTTTTTTTTCCCTTTTTATTATTTAATTTAGAAGCAAGCTTTGTGGACCTTGGCAGAGGGAGGTTTGAAGGGAGCTTTGTGAGGCGTTAGGCAGTGTGAGTAGTTATGTCCCAGTTCCTCTCCCATCCCCGATAGAAAAGCCATGAACTCATGCTCCAGCGGTGTTGTGGATGAGCCCTCCGGGGTGAAGGTGCATCCTGCCCAGCACCTCAGGCTGCTGGCTCAGGTGTGGCCATGGCCACAGAGCCATCGGCTGTCCCTGAGCACCCTTGGGCAGCACTTTGTCCCCAGCCCAACCCTTGAGCTCTCCTAGCGGGGAAACACTGTATTGTCCATAGCACTCCGAAGACTAAACCCTTTTGGGATAACCACAGTAGGGAACTGTGACTGGTATTTTCTAAGTGTAGATATGTATGCCGTTCTTTCGAGGTAAGGTACTCTGACATATGTAGCATAAACTGGTCCTGCTGTTAAATGGGTCGATTATTAACTGAGCAGCTGTGTAGGGGGTAGCTAACTTTGAATGCATGAAACCACTGTTCCTTTGGACACGGGACTGCAGGTGCTGCTGGCTACTTGTGGGGGTACTTATGGTGGGGTCAATGCAAGAGGAAAATGCAGGTCAATGAGAAAATGGTAATTTTTTATAGCATTTTCATGATGGAAATTGGTAGCCATTCGATGCATTATTCACAATGGTTTTAATCCCTTCTTTTGCCCAGTTTTTGCTACTTCCCCAACATTGTAAGCTGGAATTGCTAAAGAGGTAGCAGCCCTAGTGTAGGGAAGGGAAACTGAGGGGAAAAGAAGTCTCTTTCTAAGAACAGAGAGAGCCAAATTGTATTTCCTGACCTGGCAGTCTTGAACCACTGACTTTTCAGATGAGGCTCAAATTCAGGCCCAGGGGATGACACTCCTGTCCCCTTGGAATCAGAGGCTCCCAGCTGGGAGGTGACACAGGGACAGCACTGAGCTCCTGGTGACTCCCAATCACGGTGCCAGAGGAACCAGCGGCACAGATGGGGGGTCTGGGTTTTTGTCAATTCTCCGCGTTCTGAAAGAGCCATAAAACAACAATACTTCTGCCTTATGAAGTACCTTCAGAAGAAAAGTGTCAGCGTGTTGGGGAAGACACTCATTTCTTGCAAAGTGATGCATTCAGAGTTAGCTGCCTTTCTGAAACAAAAATATATAAAAAAAAAAATCAAAACCTACTGTTGTTACTTTGAAAATGTGAATAGTATTTTTATAGCTTGTTAAAGACACAGCTAGTTGCATTTGTAAATAAGGATAATGTTGCTTTTATTTTCCTTGTGGACACCATTGTTTGGAACATAATTGTCCTTAGGGTTGATTTGTATATAGGTAATTTGCTTGTGATTTAAGCCGCTCCTCCCCTTTCCTTTCTCTCCCTTCCCTCTGGTTTTGGTTCGAAGTACCATTTTCAGCATTCTGTGTGATTCCGTGTTTTAGCACTATTGTGGTGTGTTCAGACTTTCTGCACTTGCTTACACAGTAGGGTATGCCAATCGTGTGTGGCGTAATGTTACTTTAACCTTTTGTTTCTCATATTTTAGCTGTCGAGGATTATACACTGTTAAAGTACTTACTGACCTGGGTTAATATTAGGTACATATTTTAGCATAATTTCCCTTCTTTTCACGGTTTCTTGGTTTTCTTTTCTTTTTTTCCTTTCCCTTCCCTTTTGTCTTGTTTGGAAGCTGGGAAGAAACCTGTGGATCTTCTCTTTGTGTGGTTCTATTCTCCCCTCCCGTGTGCAGCCCGGAGTTTCTCCTCATGGTCCTTGGGGTAGAGCTTTATCTGTTTGTTAAGGCAAATGTAGACTGCGACCCACCTTGCATCAACCCACGCTCATCCCAGCTGAACAATTTGAAAACTGTTCTGCCTTTTTGTTACATGAATCTGTCAGAAATATATTTTTAATTTAATATAAATGAAATTCAATAAAATACGAAACAAAGTCTCTGCGCACGTGTGGAATCTCTTGCCAGGGTGGCTCGAGCGCTGCCACGGAGTCCCCATGGCCATGGAAAGCCCTGGTGTGGCTGTGAGCTGGGGCAGCCACACAGCCCCTACACACACAGACCCCAAAACATCCCCCACACACACAGGGACCCCAAAATATCCCCCACACACACAGGGACCCCAAAATATCCCCCACACACACAGGGACCCCAAAATATCCCCCACACACACAGGGACCCCAAAATATCCCCCACACACACAGGGACCCCAAAATATCCCCCACACACACAGGGACCCCAAAATATCCCCCACACACACAGGGACCCCAAAATATCCCCCACACACACAGGGACCCCAAAATATCCCCCACACACACAGGGACCCCAAAATATCCCCCACACACACAGGGACCCCAAAATATCCCCCACACACACAGGGACCCCAAAATATCCCCCACACACACAGGGACCCCAAAATATCCCCCACACACACAGGGACCCCAAAATATCCCCCACACACACAGGGACCCCAAAATATCCCCCACACACACAGGGACCCCAAAATATCCCCCACACACACAGGGACCCCAAAATATCCCCCACACACACAGGGACCCCAAAATATCCCCCACACACACAGGGACCCCAAAATATCCCCCACACACACAGGGACCCCAAAATATCCCCCACACACACAGGGACCCCAAAATATCCCCCACACACACAGGGACCCCAAAATATCCCCCACACACACAGGGACCCCAAAATATCCCCCACACACACAGGGACCCCAAAATATCCCCCACACACACAGGGACCCCAAAATATCCCCCACACACACAGGGACCCCAAAATATCCCCCACACACACAGGGACCCCAAAATATCCCCCACACACACAGGGACCCCAAAATATCCCCCACACACACAGGGACCCCAAAACATCCCACACACACACACACAGAGACCCCCAAAATATCCCATACACCCCCTACACACACAGAGACCCCAAAACATCCCACACACCACCTCCACACACACAGAGAGAACCCCACACACACCCTACAGCCACACAGAACCCAAAACATCCCACACACGCCCTCCACACACACAAACCCCACACATCCCACATATCCCCTACCCACAGGGCTCACCACCCCCCTGACCCCACTTTTGGGGTCACAGCCACCCTGAGCGCAGCTGCAGCAGCCCCGTGCCTGTGGAGAAGCTCCTGTGGCAGTGCCCTCTGTCCTGAGCATCCTGTGNCCACAGAGAACCCAGAACATCCCACACGCACACACACACAGACCCCAAAACATCCCACACACCCCACAGAGAACCCAGAACATCCCACACGCACACACACACAGACCCCAAAACATCCCACACACCCCACAGAGAACCCAGAACATCCCACACGCACACACACACAGACCCCAAAACATCCCACACACCACCTCCACACACACAAACCCCACACATCCCACATATCCCCTACCCACAGGGCTCACCACCCCCCTGACCCCACTTTTGGGGTCACAGCCACCCTGAGCGCAGCTGCAGCAGCCCCGTGCCTGTGGAGAAGCTCCTGTGGCAGTGCCCTCTGTCCTGAGCATCCTGTGCCAGCCCCACAGCCTGGCAGGGCTGCCTCTGCCTTTGAGTCCCATTGGGATACCCCGAGGTGCTTCCCACGCACTCCGAGGGGCTGTGAGCCCCAGGTGCCTCAGCCCGATGCCCTCCTGGGGCTCATTCAAATCTGACTCGCAGCCCTGTGGGACTGAACTGCGGCAAACATTTGCCTTCCCTGCAAACGCCACAAGGTATTCCCCGCAGGGTCTGGCACACACCTTCAATCCAACTGGTGCCACAGTGTGCCTCCCTGGCTGGGGAGCTCTGCCCTGCCTCGCCAGGCTCCAGAAAGCATTTCAAATCTAGCGAGAAACCCGGAAAGGTCATTTGGCTCTTTGAGGCGCATTTTAAAACACTCCGGTCTCACCGGATTGCAACTCTTTGTTTCACGAATGGCCTCAACATTTTATCCCCAGCAGCCTGCAAAGGTCACTGCAGACACACACACAGCCCTCGGTGCTGGAACCTTCCCCTCCACCGTCAGGGAGCAGGAGCACGAGCCGTGCATCAAGAAAGTTCATCTTGTACTAAAAGAAAAAAAAAAAAAAAGAAAAAAAAAATGCCAGCAGGGTTTTTTGAGGATTTATTTGGTTTGGGATTTTTTTGCAGGAGCAGTTGGGGTGTCATGCCCATTGCCCCCAGGCAGACCAGGGTATCCTCACACCTCACAGCCTGGCCCACGCTGAGCAGTGCTCATCTCACTGAGGTGTGGGCAGCTGGCACTGCCAGCAGTACATTTTGTCCCACTGCAACAAGCCCGTGTCCTGAGCACTGGGGAAATCTGTTTTGCTCCCTCCAAATGCAAAATGAGCAGCACTGTAACACCTCTGCTAAGGCCTGGGACCTTCCCGGCAGGAGAGGCTGCTTTACCAATTTCAGTAACAGCCCCAGAATTCAGACAGATCTCGTCAAAGCTTGCGCTCAGTCTGCAAACCACACAAGGACTGTAAAGCTACTGAAGAGGCCAAAGGAGCATCTCATTTACAAAATGCCCTCCAATGCACTGAAGTAAAGTGAAAAAGGAAAGTAAAAACCATCAGCAGGTAAAAATCAGCTCAGCCTCACTGATGAGGCTGTGGCTATTTCTAAGGTGCAGGAGCGTTTCCTGTATCATCTCTCAAACTGGGCCAGCAAACATTTGGGAAACTGCTGCCGGAGGCTAGAAAAAGTCAGGAGAGAGCAAACCCAGCTTCCCTTTGGCTCCTTTAAACTGCCTGTAACACACTGCTCAGCCTAATTTCTCTGCCAGGCTCACGGGGAGCCCCTCTCTGAGGCGGAGAGGCTGCACCAGGCATGCACTCTGGGCAGAAACACAGAGCTCCAAGAGAGAGCCAAGAGCGGCGCTGCGAGGGCAGGGAGCAGGGAGCTCACCTGAAAAGTTGCGTTTGTTCCCTGGGCCCTTCATTTTGCCAAGTCCTCTCCTGGCACAAGAAGGCTGAGCCTGAAATGTGTCCTCTCAAGGCCTTTTGAGACCACATCACTAAATGTCTGCCACTTGAACAACTGGGAGCATTTTGGCTTCAGTCGACTAAAACGCCTGCTCAGTCCTTTTGAAAATTTGGTGGAGGGTGGTGTAGGGGCAGGTGTTCTTTGCTTGGGTTTTGTCATTGGGGGAGTTTTTGTTTTGGCTTTTTCTTTAGCTCTCTACACAGATGCCCCCAGCAGGTTCCAGGGGACATTCTGGAGTGTTGGTGCAGCCCCAGTGCAGTCCCTGCTCCCTTGGGCCTGTCCCAAGGGGATAATCCACTCTTCTGCAATCCCAAAGGGACACACAGCTCCAGACTGCCATGCCTGCTCACCTCTCCAGGAGGAACAGCTGACAAACAGCCAGCACAACTGCAAAATTCTTTCCCCTGTGAGAAACCTTCCCCCCTACCCTCTGCTTTTTTCACGCCAAGGAAAGCCTTTACTATTATGCAAAGAAAATCTGTATAAGTTTCTTCGTGCAACACACTGGCAAGTCAACAAGATTGTGGCAGCAAGGGAAGAAGTCATGTTTTCCTTTCAGCCATGCCCACAGAAATCTGCTTTTGTCCCTGTCAGACAGGGCACTTGTAGCTGTGCCCCCTGCAAGGGCCTTGTGCAGAGCTGAACAGAGGAATAATTGCCCCTCCTTTGCTATGGATGGGAGTAGTTTCCCACAGAGGAGTTGTTTCCTTGTTCTGTTACCTTCCGCCATGGCAGATGGCACATTTGGGCTCCCCAGTCGTGCTGAATGCCACATCAGTGCTTTATGTGTCAAAGGAGCACCCCTGAATCCTGCCAAAGCAAGAACAAACCATAGTTAGGGACGCACAGTGAATGTCACGGAGCACTGAAGCCACCCTGCCTGCACTGCTGTCTGTGAGGTGTCATTTACAGAAGAGGAGAAGCCCAGCAGGGCTGCCTGTCCGCAGGGAGCTGTGTCCTGAGCACGCTCCATCCCTCTGCAGGGTGATTCCCTCGGCTCAGCCATTTCTGGAGGCCCTGACCAAATGGACACACAAACACAGGCAGGGGCACCAGCCCACGAACAAAGCCATTGACCCCAGCACTGCCGTGCTGTGCAGTGTGCTCTGAGTGACCTGAACAGAGAGCAGGGCAGCAGGAAAGACGAATTGTTTGAGAAATGTTTTCTTGACTGCTTTTGCTGTTTGCTAAAAGCAGTGTTTGGTGGGGCAGTGGTGGCTCTCCACCCAGGAACCAGGAGCTGTGGAAGGAACTGGGGACCACAAAGCCTCCGAGAGCCTCAGCAGATGTGTTCTCAGCCAGACTCAGACAGGAGCTGTTTGTGTATCTGGGGCAGACAGATTGCAGGGCCTGCCATTAGATGTATTGTCTTGGCCAGAAGAGAGAAACGAGGCAAGAACTTCCTTTCTCTGCTGCTTTATCTGCCCTGTGCAGGATTGTCAGATTATGCAGAAATACCAAGCATCAGACAGCGAAATGTTTGCATGCATTGGCATTGTTTACAGAGCAGAGTAAAACATGCTCGTTTTGATTGAATGTATCTATAACCTCGAGGGAGAAAATGATCGTGCACGGAAGGCAGGAATAATGACTGACAAATTTCCAAGGCTGGTCCACGGCACAGTTATTGCCTCCACTCCTTGCATCCCAGCTCTTTAATGGCAGGGAGAACTTTACCAGGTGGCTCTCTGAAACTGCAACAGTTAAAATAAGTTAGACTCCAAATTTATCAGAGCTCAGAATAGAGAACTATTCACTGGGTACCTTTGTGCAGGGGAGCTGCTTCATTTCAGTCAAACACAGTGGAGAAACAATGGAGCATGTTTCCTGTCACATTAGGAATATTCTATAGCTTTTAATAAAGACAAAAAGAGAAGGAGTAGGTGGGTATTTTAGAAGCTATTATTCAATAGTTTCTAGTGGTATCTACAGTAATTTGGGAATAATCTTGAGGAATGACATCCAGAACACAAGAGATGGGCTCTGTCTCCTGCCGCCCCTTGCAACAAGGGCAACATGGGGAAGATTAGGAAACCTGGGATCATACAATGGGCTCAGCCATCCCAGGCTTCAGTGCCTTTCTGAATAACAGAGTTTAAATGCTTTTGAGCTTACCAGGAGAACAAGGACTGGAGGGACTTTGGATTAAAGTCACAAGGCAGGCAAAAGATGGCAGGAGATGCTTTGCCTAAGCTTTCCTGGCATGCCAGTGCTAGAGCCAACAAATAAACTTTAGATTTTCCATACCTTCCTTTGGGTGTAGAAAGCCTCTGAAACCATCAGAGAAGAAACCTCTTCTTGTGGTTGTGCCTGGCATCAGTTTCACCATGTCTGCAAAACACATCATTGTAAACTCGTTTCCTGCCCTGCCTCATTTGTGGCAGGAGGCTGAGACTGCTGCTAAGGACTGACACAGGGGCCTCCGAGCACGCTGCCAATCCAGCACAGCCAGAGGCTTTCCTTCAAATACCGAGAAATGCATTTTTCAAGAGCAGAAGTCTATGGGACATTACCCCAAACGAGAATTCCTGCAAGGTACACTGCCTCGTGTATCGGAGGACCTCCAGGCTGAGCCGGAATAAAATCTCTCCCCAGCTGAGAAGCCCCAGTGCTTGGACTCGTGCAGCAACAGTGGAGGATGTGCAGTGTGTCTGCTTGTCCCACACGAGGCTGTTATCCCCAGGTGTCACTGCAGGGTATCCCAGGGGCTGAGCAGGGTGACTGCATGGGCAGGGCATTTGCTGACACTCTGCGCTGGTGCCTTTTTATTAAAATTTGAACTTTGTACAAGTAGCTGTAATTTTCTCACTTCCTTCTGGAGCTTGACCTGAGGGAAACAGACACATTTAGGTTACCTAACATCACACCAGAAACTTTCTGGTCATGCAAGGGCACCACTGACAGCTCAGTCAGAAGAGGAGATAAGAGAAAATGCCCTTGTTCAGAAGAACTTTGTGCTCCCCTGCTATGCTTGTGTGGTCCCACTGCGCCCAGATGGATCCCTTGATGCATAGCTACTTTTCCTTTAAAATCCAGAATTGCCTGTCAGGACATTTCCCCACCAAGAGGTTAATGAAGAGTCCACCAGATGGGCAAAACAGGGAAAGTCTCAGTCCTAAAGTTCATTGCTTAAATATCTCTTCACTGGAAAGTCCCGATTGTTGAACAGGAAAAAATAATTTAGTCTACTGGGAAGTAAAGTGCCGTCTATTAAATTATTATTTAATAATATGGGGAGTTATTCCTCCGTATACATAAACCAGAACACCAGAATCAAAAGCTAGTGACAAAATTTTACCAGGAAAAAAGCAGAGGTGTCTACTTCCCTGTGCCCCACAGAACCCAGCCTGAGAAAGAGAGAGGGATGACAACTTTTCAACTGATTTAATAATGCAAAACAAGAGGAAGGGGTGAGCTGTGCAGAATCCTGAAGAGAGATTGCCAAGAGACGGATTTGCTGATAATACACTCCTTGCCTCTGCTGTTCCTCTCTTGACACAGCGTCTGCTGCCTACCAGAGCAATCATATCCAAGTGTAATTGTCTAACAATTGTTCCACACTGAGGAAATAGTTCTGATTACAGACATTAACAAGTTTAGGCATTAAGCTTCCTCACTGTAATTACCCTTGAGCTTAGTCTCACAAATGAATTAATGTGCTGATCGCTTGGACTAATAGAACAAGCAAAAGGGTGATGAATTGCTTCCAAATCAGTTAAAATCAAGCGTGACATCATTTAATTAATTTCAGAGCTTGAGGGAAGGAGAAAGGGGGTCAGCACAATGCTGAAGAGAGAAAGGTCTCTCTCCCTTGGTGATTTTTTCAGAGACAGAAATACGCAAACAGGGGAGCGTGGGGCTGGGGAAAGGGAAGAGGTGCAGCAGTGAGCAGGAGGATGCTGAAGATGGGACTGTACCATTTCTGTGTTTCAGCAGGCAGGCCCAGGTGGCTGTGGCTGTGTGACCAACTCAGTACAGCCAACAAAGGTGCAATGGATGGAATTCTTCTGGCTATGAACAGGTGCATTGCTCACCTCACTTTGATTTTCAGTCATTCCCGAGCTTGTACCCAAAGCCTGCTTCTCCCCCAGGCTGAGCCCACTCCTGGCCTTCCCAAGGGTCACAGTTCCTCCGTGAGAACTGAAGGTCTGAGGATAGCATTGCCAAAACCCACAGACATGGATTTGCTGTCTGGAGACAAACAGGTGCTCATCTCTCCTAAGTGTACATATGTGACATAAAATACACCTGCAGTGACACACATGAACAGTATCACAAGAAGGCACAAAAAGAAATGTATACCCAACACCTGATTTTGTGTAATTTAAATGAAAAGGACTTCTGTCCCAGCTGATTTCAGTGGGAGCTGCATAAGACCCACAGTTCTTTTACTGCAGGTGTGATCTGTATTTTGTTTACATGAATTCTGGAGCAGTGAAGGGAAGGAGGTGATGAGACGTGTGAAAGCTAGATTTGAAGATAATTCATTCTCACAGGTGTGGAGAGTCAGGATGCTGTACGGCAGAGCCTGGCTGCCCCTTCATTAGAAAATGAACGACCTCCCTCTGTTACTGAGAATGGCAATTTGGGAGTCTCCCTGTGACAAGAGAGTTCCATGGGATTTTCCAGAGAGCACAAGTCAGGCAGCCCAACATCAACACCCTGTGGCAGCATTCACCGTTGTCTTGGCTGTTTTAATGCCCTGTCACCCTGGTGGCAGTGCAGCTTCTGACTCCATTCGCTTGATACGGACCTACAGCGAATGCAGCTCGTGGAGCAGAGTGCAGGTGACAGTCACTGCCATAGAGAGAGATTCCTTATTCCCAGAACACGATCCTGCGAGGCACCCGGCATCTCCTGAGGTGCCCATAGCTCTGTTTGCTGTTTTTAAATGACAACCAGCTAACAACAGCCAAGAGCACCACCAGCCTGGCACTAACATTCACACACGCAAAAAGTTTGAAGGCCCTGATTTTCCTTGCCTAGTGGTTACCTGAAAATTCTCTGCAGCTTCACCAGTGGCACCTTCATGGGCAGCCAGAGATCTCAAAGCAGAGCCAGCTGTCCCTGCCTTGTTCATCCAGCTCATCAGAGAGGTGCTGGTGCTGCTCTCACAGCTCTGGCTGCTCTGAGCTGGGTCTCACTCTGCTCTGCTTTACTCCTGAGGAGGAATTAGCTCATCACATTTGTTCTTTCATTAAATGAGCACATGGTGCCCATGCCAGGGCCCAGCCCAGCCCAGTCAAAACAAGCACTGCAAACAAATGGTGGCCGATGCTCAAATAAGTGGTGCTGATGCCTTTTGGAAACCTGGCCATGCATTGCTGCTGGAGACCCAGCTCTGTACTTGGTGGGCAAGCCACCTTTGGGGCTCTGGAGAGCTGGAAGGGCAAGGAAAGAACTGGTCTGGTTAAGAACTGATTTTTAAGGGTAACTAAACTTCCAGCACAACCCTCCTATCAGTCACATCCTGAAAGTCTGCTGGGATGAGCTTATAACTCAGCCACAGAGGGATTTATGCACCTGAGCACCATAGGGGATCTGTGCCTTTATTCTGTACTTCAGTTCTCTGGGTGTAAAGAGGTTGGAATAAAAAAAAACCCACTCATCTCCTAGGGATGAAAGGTTTACAAAATGCTCACAGACTGAGCTACAGGAGGGTGCTCTCCTAAGCACTTTGCAGGGACTTCTTGGCAGGATGACAATGCCGTGGTACTCTAACAGCAAGAGAGGGATTTGCTTTTACAATATGACATTTGCCAGACAATTAAGGTGAAGAGCTGTGTGTTATAATCATTTTTAGTATTAAACACACACAGTAAAAATAAATGTTTAAAGGCGCATGGGGTTTTTTATGAGTATAGGACATGATGCTTTGTGCATTATTGAAAGAATCCTTTCTGCTACCATAAGCTTCAGTTCAAACTGTGTAATTATTACCAGGAACTTTTTTTCCCTCTCATTACATTAACAGCATTAACAGCACATTAACAGCACCTAAGAGATCCAGAAATGAAAGAATCTGAGCTTTCCTAAATTAATGGTTGGAGGATTTGCTCTGTGCATTTCTTCTTTTACTTACGATAGTCGATCATGGTCTGAGAGATAGAAACAGGCAAATAAAAATATATTATTTACTTGTTGTCCAGTGTCACAGAAACCTGCATTACACTCACAAACTACAGGGAGAGGCAGGAAATCATATAAGGATTCACAAGTCTTTTACCATTTCCACAGTGCTCCTTTCATCACTCCCCAGCCTGGATGTAAGGTTTTGCAGGCAGCCTCCACTGTCACCCTGCAGCCCACAAACATCGATTTGGAGGCATCCTGAAAGATGCCATGGGAACAAAAGCAAACACAGAGGCCCTCCCTCCCCATATTCAGACGGTGTTATTGTATTCATATTAATTTTTTTCATCACCCCAGGGCCAACAAGATTGCAGATGGGATGTTTCCTGTACTTCCTTTTTTTCAAGAACTTAAAACCAAAATCCTTGAGGCCCTGGTCCTGACCCCAACCCAAAACCTCACCTCATCTCCTATAAAAACTATCTTCCCAAGACAAGGCCTGCTGGGAGCACAGGCTTTGGCACCACCACCAGAGCTGTGGGGGATGAGACGCTGGACCTACCTTGCACAAATTACGACTTGGAGATGGTCTTCAGCTCAGATCATGCAGGAGGCTGGCAATCTGCTTTTCTGGTTAATCTGGACCTGGAGTCGTATCCTAATGTGCAAACCCTGCCTTGGGAAGTTTAGAAGGAAATGCCCCCGAGCAGGAGAAAGCCCTCAGGGCTGGAGCCACACAGAATGCAGGGTCCTGTCCCAGCCACCATCACCACAGGGTTTGCATTTCTGAGTTAATATTCACAGAAATTGGAGCGAACGTCCTCTAACTGCAGCTTCAGCCTGGTCAAGGTGACTGACCTTCTTCATTAAGTGCTTCCAAATTTCCAATCTAGCCACAGATGGGAAAAATCTGTGCTAATTACAGGCTTGTCTGGAGGCCAGGAGTGCAGAGGGGAGATAAAGGGGTTTCTGAGAGTTATTTAAAGGCACAGCACCAACTACAACAGGGTTTTGGGCTTGCACTAGTGCACTGTCCTGTTCCTTGGGTTATCTACAAGTGGAGCTAAAAATCTGGGACGGCTTCAGATCTCGGGACCTGCCATTGATTCAGATGGCCAAGGTGAAGCTCGAAGACAGCCTCTCTGTGCCTCCCCCGATTTTTGTCCCAGTCCATTCTGCACTCTGAACACCTGTTCCCGTCGTGGACACTACAATAACATCCCAAACTACGTGTGCACAACACTTACAAACAGTGCTTGAAACATAATGGCTTGTTAATATAACACATGTCACCTGAGAAGTGACATGAGCTCTTCCCCTTCTATATCCCTTTCAGCTAATCACATTTGGAAACTCACTGACCTTTATTCTTCCCTTTTTTTTTTTTGAGTTCCCTGGCATTATGTAGAAAAAAAACTATCGGTGTGAAGAGGAATATAAGGCAGCTTATTTCCACTAACAAGCCTATAACTCTAGAGAGACAGAGCCTCAAGTGAGCTATGAAGGTCATCTTCTTGCATCCAGAAGGGAAATGCAATGCTGACTGTGTCGTGCTTCCCATTTCAGACACTCTGTAGTCTGCTTTCAGTTCTGTTGCAATAAATAGTAAAAATAAAGCATTTTTCTTCCAGATAGAATTTCACACAGTAGGTCCTCCCCACTTTGGGGGGATTGAAGGTAAATATCTGCCTGGATTTTCCAGCGCTATTTATATTCCTCCGGATTTGCTGGTTAGTTTGTTCATGAATCTTTAGGACCTGCCTTTCATATCTAGTCACTGCTTCTCCCTGCTGGAAATACTCAAACCTCTCAGTGGGTAAAGGCACAAACAGCAAACTTACAGGCTCCATCATTACCAGGCTCACCTCCGGAGCTCTCCAATAACATATTGTTTCATTTCTTGGAAATCGGTCTTCCCTGTGATCCCCCAGAGCTGCTTCACACAGCCACGAGCCTTAGAGCGATGCTGAAAGATGACAAAGCTGTGCTGAAGCTGTGTGGCACAAGCAGGGCACTGGAGGGACCAGGCTGTAGATGTGGACAAACACACAAGGCTGAGGAAGAGAGTTTAAGCCTCAGGTGGAGAATGAAGATGAACAGTATCCCTTTCCAGCCCTTACTGCATCAGGGAAACGCCAGAGCCCTGCTGGGGGTGAGCGCTGGGAAAAAGCATTGCTGCCCTCTAGGAATGGAGCTTTTCCTTTTGTCCCTAGAACTAACACATCAGTGCAGGGCTGCAGCTCTCGGGTCGGGGCTAACTGGGGTGTAACTGGGGTGAGATCTGTTTTTCCATATCTCCATTCCCTGCTCCACCTTTCTACAACCCTCAGAGAGCCTGGGGGAGGGAAGACAAGTTGCACCTTCCTCCCCTGCCTCAGTGCTGAGAATCTGATATTTTGGCCTTGCTAAATGGCTCAGGGTTTGTGCTCTACAGCTGTAGTGATCTGCAATATTTCCCTAGAGTTTCTTTCCAAAGGAATATCTTCTTTGGGTGCAATGACATAGAAAAGTAAAATCCAGTGTTTTCCCTCACATCACTGTCCTCCTTTCCAGCTGCAAATGGTGCCATGCAAAATGGTGTCAGGAAGTGGTGTGGCACTACCAAATCTTCGTTTTCAGAACGATGGCAATGAAACATTGTTGATTAAGAGGCTCCTGATCCCACTGTTTCGCTTAGGAAGAGAAGGGGCACACGCAAATCCGTGGTCATGTTCAGGCTTGAAAGAGAAAAGAGCACAGCAAAAATATTGGGCCGTGCTGGACCAAACAGCTGAACATCAGCTGCTCATCACTAACCAGCTCCTCACTAATTGGTGAACAGTTAGCAGCTTTGCCTAACGTTTGACCCTTCAAGTAGGAAAGACAAACTGCAATGTTGCATAAACAACAAAACCCAGGGAGCATCCTCAAGGCTGATTTAATGATGCAGAAGGCCAAAGAGGCCAGAACAGAATCTGCAGTGGAGCAGCATTCCTGTGCATTCCCAGAAGACCTGATCCAAGGATTGAGCTCCTTCTGCTTGTGAGAGGGCTGGTAAGTGGCACAACACAGCTCCAGCATCCAAACAACAGCCCCTGCATGCCAGCCCAGAGCCACAAAGCAGTGCTCTTTGGCTGAGGAGGAGAATGCTGCCTGTGGTGCTAATTGGACAGCAGCTTGGCCAAAACCTGGTCCTGCTGAAGGCAGAGCTCTACTCAGGAGAAGGTGAGCAGCAGAAAGCTCTGCCAAATCCAAAAATTTGGCTGTTCTGCCCGTTTGGCCACATCCCTCACTCACACCGTGCTAAGCCCACACTGGTCTGAAGAGTGACAGGAGGAGATGGCTACAGGAACTGCTCCAGTTTTTTAAATAACAAGAAACGCTCTCGATGAGTAAAAAATCATGTTTCTGGTGTGTCTGGTAGACACTCTCTCCTTTCAAAAAACTGCTACGCCTTCCTAAGCACTCTCCAGGCTTCCTTGTGCCACTCCAGGCTGGGATCAAGCTCTGCAGAAATTTAACAGAGGAAAAAATGCTTTTTATTATCTATTAAATGGATGGATAAATTAAATCTGTTACGATGGGTTCTAACCTTCCACCACTCTGGGACAGACACAGGAAACATTTCCAGTACAAAGTAACAACGCCAGCATTAACTCTATTGAGTTGCTAAAGGTAGATATTTCATATGCTTAGTTCCATATGCTGATAGATGTGCGAATTTTTTATACTTACTCTATACTCACATCTCAGTCTGCCCGAAGTATTGATCCTTTACTGAAAACCTGTGCTTTTTCTCTCAGTTCTCCTTCTTCCTCAGTCAGAAACTGAGCTGATGGCCTCTGGGGACATGAGGGACATGGAAGCTACAAATCTGAAGGGAAAAGGCAACAGTTATTATCCCTGCTTCACACACAGCTAGCCCGACAAATGGTCCCTCGCTGGCTGCCTCAGCCCCCTGCTGCTCCTCATTTTAATCCTTTTAAATTACTGCTAAGCAACCCTGCAAATTGTCTGATGCCATGCTCCTCCCTTTCCTCCCAGAGAAGCCAGCAGGATTTTCACTGGTTTTCCTTTTCACTTTCCAAGCAGAGCAGAACTGGGCTGTCACACTGAGCACGGAGCGCTCCCTGGCTCGTGACAGGCTGGTGGCACATTCCCTTAGAGCCAAAGAAGGAGCCAAAAAATCCCCAGAGAGCGTCTGTATTTGGATTTTTGCACACCTAAACTGCTTGCAGAGGAAAGAGCAATTCAGGTTCCTCATCACCCTTTTAGACTTGACCCTGCACCAGGCTCCAGAGGTGCTGGCGACTTCGGGAATGTGGCACAGTGTAGGATTGCCATCTGTGGGACTTGGTCGGTTTGTTTCAGATGGTCAGGACGGAGACGAGAGATCTCTGGAGTTTGGTCTTAGAGCATGAGGTTTATTGTGAAAGGTGTGGGTGTAGGAGACCTGCTGGGAGCTGCCAGACACAGCTCAGAGCAGGGCAGAGAGGTGAGAGAGAGAGAGAGAAGAGAGAGAGAGAGGAAAGAGGATCGAATCCCATGGTTGCCATTTACAATACAATAAATCATCTTCTGTGCTGAATATTCTAATTTTCATTAACCAATCTAGAACAAGCTACAAATCCTACAACATTTACATACAGCCTATGAGAGTCATTGCATTACCATATGGCGTTATATTTTAAACCCTAAAAACTGCTTTTTGGACCCTCTGCCAAGTTGGTAGGGTCTGCTCTGACCCTTGGACCTGTCTGCAGGCAGAGGGGATTGTTTAATCAAGGAGAGAATTTACCTTCAGTGGCCACACCATTGTTTTCCAGTTATTTAATAACTGGGGTTTGGGATCTCAAAGCTTGTCTTCATTTCAATCTCGCTTATAGTTTCCATATTCTCAGCATCTTTTGCCAGGTAATAATATTTATAGGGCTTTCCTATTTCATCCTCCCCAACAGCACAGGACGAGGTGACCAAACCTCAGCAGGGGCTCATGGGCTTGGCCTGTACTTACGCTGCACTTCCCTGCAGACTTTGCCCAAGACCTGTCTGTCTAATATTCATTCTGTGCACAATTGTAATTTCTCTTTAACTGAATCGCGTTGGAAGTTTTGCAGCCATGCACCCAAATATAGACTTTGCTGCGTTATCAAGGGAAATGCCCTATATCCAAACAGCAAGAGAGTAACATCAAGGCAGGAAAGCAAACACCAAAGTGCTCAGAAAATCCCCACGTGGGTGCAGACAGCATTGCCAGTGCGGATGGGAGCAGGCACAAGGACAAAAGGCACAGATGGAGGGTGGGGACACGGGCAGATGGATCTGCAGGGTGCCCAGCACTGGGGGCTGTGGTGTCCCCCACTGGCCATGGCACCCCCCTGTCACCCCTGAGGGGCCCAGAGGGCACTGAGGGGGCTCTGGGCAGCTTTCCTGCCCTACCTGCAGCAGCTGCGAGGTGTAATTTGGGGGTTGAGGGTTTGGGTTTTGTTTTTTTCTTTCTCCCTAGCTCTTAAGGAATTGTCTGGGAGACACAGAGCAGCTTTAATTTAAATATGTAACAGCACCCCATTTTGGTGTTAGAGATCTGAGAATGGGGCCCAGATGTTATAAATCCAGCTTTATTTGCCTACACTTGGCATTTCCCTGACTACTACCGTTCTGAACCACCCAAATCCATCAATCTAATGGAGATATATGGACAGTAAAAACATGCACTGGAAAACTACAGGCACTTCGTGCAAAATGATCAGATTTAATCAGCTGATAAATTATTCACTTCAATGGAGAGTCGAACCTATGATTTGAGTCTATTTATGGATGTCCGATTAGTGCAAGTAATTTTCCATCGCTTTATTGTGTTTGCTAATACATTATGTGTGCCATGTTGTGATAAGGCTCTCGCTTAAGTCATTTTGCTGCACGAGCACATCCCCGAAAGCTCGTGCCACCCGAGGCCAGGGACGTGTTCCAGTGGGCACCCCTCAGTCACACACCGCTGTGCCATTTCCAAGGGCCAAGCTGCCACAGAGTGGGAATTTCATTTCAGGAAAGCCATGACGCTGCCAGGCTCTCCAAGTGGCGCTGTGCTCTTCTCAGACACAGCTGCCACTGTGACCAAGCGCAGGAGGAGGGCTGGCCTGGCTGTCCCCAGACCCTGATGGTGTCTCTGGTGCTGCAGGGGCAACGCAGCAGTAAATTGCATGGCACTGCTGAGAGTGTGTGCAGCGGCACAAGGACGCAAGAAGCAGCAGCAGCGCCTGATGCAGCACCAGCACTGATGCTAGAGATTGGCAAATCAACTCCTTGAGGCTGCAGAAAGACCCCAGAAAGCCTCAAATAATTTTTCCTGGCTTTGGGGTGGATTGAAAGGAATGCAGTGGCACATGCCACACCTGCAGAGCCACAGGTCCTCTTCCCTGGGCAGGGATGCACTTTTGAAAAAGACCAAGAAGGAAAGAAGGCAGAACTGAAGAAGAGCTGGATGGCACAGGCCTGCTGGCCAGGTCTGCCACCGAGCCCATCCTGGGGCATGGTTTTGGGGAATGTTCATCCCAACAATCCATGATGAAAGGCCATGTGCACCAGGGTGCCCTGCCACCAGCCTGACTCTGCCAACCCTTCTGTCCCCTTCCCCACGGCACAGAGCTCCCAGCTGCAGTCCCCTCGGAGCACTGCCCTTTTATTTTACACAAAGTGTTACTTACCTGGCAGGGGAGACACCATGATCAGGCAAGTGGTTTTCCCAGGGCGAGGCTCATCCCTTGCACTCCGGGTGTGCTGACCCCTGCGATTTCCCCAAATGCGGGAAACTCGACTGCATAATTTGTGGTAGTGGGGGACTGCGTTCGCGCTCTCCCCTGATAAAAAAAAAAGAAAACCCAAGCAGCAGCCACACCAGTAGCACCAGCAACCAGCAGCAGCAACTGACTCAAAAAAAACCCCAAAAAACCAGTGTCCCTTCCTTCTCACTCCCCCGTAGAACAGCCCGGGGGAAGAGTTTCAAAACATCCCGCGCTGGCAGCAGAGCCTCTTCCAGCTGCAGAACACAGTTAAAGCTACAGGACCATATTCTGGTCAAGCATACAAATGATAGGGAATACAAAATATCATTTACGCCACCCTAGGACATTCTCCCTTTCCTGCAGCCCATGGAAAGCGCTGGTTGCTGAAGCGGCAAGAATTGCACTTGAAAGAAACAGGTAATTATTACAAATGAGAGCAACTGGAGCAAGCAGAAGATGAGGAGCCTGAGTTGAACAAGTTCCTAGGTCAGACTCACGGGAATTCCTGCTCTGCTGTAGGACAGGGCTGTGCCTGGGTTTGGTGCCAGACTGACACTCACCCGTTCCAGACACAGGGAAGCCCTGATCCCACGCACTCTTCATCCGCCAGGGCCCAGCCTGCCAAAGGTGTGAGAAATGAGGCAAAAGCAGGAGTACAGTCTATAGCTAATGGAGGTTAACTTCACACTCCACAGGCACATTGCCTCCAGCAGCAGTTCCCAGCTGCAGAAAGCCCGGAGTCCCTGGAAAAGTGATCTCCCACCTGCCGCTGCCCTCCGGGGCTCAGGTCCCTCTCTTTACACCACGTAAATGACATTAAAGGGGGAGGCAGCTGGCAGTGAGGAGGCAGGAGGGAACCTTTTGTCGAGACTGTGGAAATTTTCACTAAAATGAAAACAAATTGCTCTAAGTAAACCATTTGTCACAGTCTGATTACTCTGCTGCCACTCTGGGAACACCAATTTGTCATGCTAGATGGGGATAACAGCAGGTGAGATGGCATCCTGCCTCCTGGCTTTGCTGCCTGCAGCATGTGAGGGCAGCGGGGATCTCCTGCAGCTCCTTCCCAGGGCCCTTCCCTCCCCATGGGAGCGGTGTTCCCTGCAGCCAATGCAGTGGTCCCTGCAGCCAGTGCAGTGTTCCCTGCAGCCAGAGCGGTGTTCCCTGCAGCCAGAGCGGTGTTCCCTGCAGCCAGTGCAGTGTTCCCTGCAGCCAGTGCAGTGTTCCCTGCAGCCAGAGCGGTGTTCCCTGCAGCCAGTGCGGTGTTCCCTGCAGCCAGAGCAGTGTTCCCTGCAGCCAGAGCGGTGTTCCCTGCAGCCAGAGCGGTGTTCCCTGCAGCCAGTGCAGTGTTCCCTGCAGCCAGAGCGGTGTTCCCTGCAGCCAGAGCGGTGTTCCCTGCAGCCAGTGCGGTGTTCCCTGCAGCCAGTGCAGTGTTCCCTGCAGCCAGAGCGGTGTTCCCTGCAGCCAGAGCTGCGCTGAGGGCAGAGCCACCTCCCAGCAGCCTCCTCCATGTCCCTGTGCTGCCACCGGAGACCTGTCCAGAATGCTGCTTTGACCTGCTCAGCCCGCGGTGTCTACAAGGTGACCATGGCAGGGATGGCTTCTGGCACCAGTGGTTGGGATAAAATTGTTCTGAACGGAATTTTGGCACTGAAGTGTCCTGGCAATGAACCTACAGGTCATCATTTCCCTTATATTAAAAGTCCAGGTTAGCTGAGCCTGCAGCCCTCACCTGACCCAGTCCTGATCCACACTTCCCTCTCCTTGCTGATGCCTTAAGAGCTTCAAAATTCTGTAGATATAACAATTTGAAAAGCACAAATATGCAGGGGAAAAAAGGAAGAAAAAAAACCCCAACCAAACAAACAAAATGATGCCAGATTCATGTTTAAAATGGTGCTTAAATAAAGAGGGTTAATGCAAGCGACAAGCAAAGATTCGCCAAAATTCATAAAGCATGAAAAAACAGCATAAAAATTCCCAAGTCCAAGAGTTAATTCCCTTAGCTTCACTGTCCATAGCTAATAAACAATAAATTGAGTCTCCCCTATTCGTGTCACCCTGAAATGATGCAGCAGTTTGTAGTGTTGAAACAAAACAATTAACTCCAGTCCAAGTAAAAATATCTTTCAGACAATAAAAAGAAGGAAAAACCCACTCAGAATGTTATTTTGGGTAAATGCTCCATTCATTCCAACACAAAAATCCTTCATCTCAGATTATTCATCCTTTTTATAAACCTCTTCTGCTTTTAAATTGGTAGGTCAATATTTAAAGAAAGAGATGCCTTTCTGAAAGAAAAGCTAAACAACTAACAAGTTTTGTTTGCAAACCACAGGAATGAACTAGCTGAGGATTTCCTTTTTTCTTCTTTTCCATTTTGGGGCTATTAGGGTTTGCCAGATCCCCAGTGACCCAGCAAATTTTGTCTTTTTTTTTTACTGACATATTCACTGTATGTCCTGAGTTTTCCCCACTGCTGCAGATGGAACTGCCTGGACCTGTCACCCACCACACACTCCTGGTCCAAATCCTTCTCTAAAAGTCACAGAATCCGGGGGGAAGAGGCGAGGAGGGATTGTGGAACACATCACCTCCACAGAACAGCAGAAATCAAAGCGTTCCGTACTCACTGAGAGAACTATGGGGTATTTTAAGAGCATAGGAATATTCCACGGCAAAGAAAGACAAAATGTTCCCAAATTATATAAATGCCTCCTTGTTCTCAGTCACTGTGCCCAGAGCCCCAAAAATGGCCCTGAAGCTGTAAGCACAGCAATCTGCTCTGCCACGTGGGTGCAGAGCTGTCAGTGTGAGGTGAAGCATTTAATGCAAACTTGCTCAACACTGGTGGCACTGGTCACAGGGCCACTGCTGGCCAGTCTGCTTTATTCCACTTGATTTTACAAACTGTAGTACACCTTCAGTATTAAAACAATCTGCTTTGACTGAAGGGAAAGGCCTTAAAAAAAAAAAAGAAGAAAAAAAAGAAAAAAAAAGGAAAAAAAGAAAAAAAAGAAAAAAAATGAAAAAGAAGAAAGAAAGAAAGAAAGGAAAAAGAAAAAAAAGGGAAAAAAGGATACAAGAGAAGAAAAAAAAAAGGGGGGGGAAAGAAAAAGAAAAAATAAAAATAGAGAAAAAAGAAAAAAGAAAAAATAGAAAAAAAGAAAAAAAAAGGAAAAAAGGAAAAAGAAAGAAAGAAAGGAAAAAGAAAAAAAGGGAAAAAAGGAAACAAGAGGAGAAAGAAAAAAGAGGGAAAAAAGAAAAAATAAAAATAGAGAAAAAAGAAAAAAAGAAAAAAAAGAAAAAAGAAAAAAGAAAAAAGGAAAAAGAAGAAAGAAAGGAAAAAGAAAAAAAAGGGAAAAAAAGGAAACAAGAGAAGAAAGAAAAAAGGGGGGGAAAAAAGAAAAAATAGAAAGAAAGGAAAAAGAAAAAAGAAAGAAAGAAAGGAAAAAGAAAAAAGAAAGAAAGAAAGGAAAAAGAAAAAAGAAAGAAAGAAAGGAAAAAGAAAAAAGAAAGAAAGAAAGGAAAAAGAAAAAAGAAAGAAAGAAAGGAAAAAGAAAAAAAAAAAGGTGTCACAAGAACTGCAAGAGACCTCAGAGCTGTACCCAAAATATACCCTGTACCCAGACCCCTGACCAGCTTAACTCTGAGTACATTCCAAGCCCAGAGCACCAGCAACACTATCTCAAGTACTGAGCACAAGGTGGGAAGTCTGAGGCTGAACAGAGAGCGGAGATGAGGCAGAATTCCCCCAGAGACCCTGTGATGTTCCGGGGCTTTCATGTCAAGCTCTTTTCTGACACAACGCACGCAGCCATTTCTGCACAGAGACACAGAGCTAATTAGACAAGCAACAGGTCCTGCTGGAGCTGATAGCCTTGTGCAGGCTGCGGTTCCTGCCGGAGCACTCTGCGTTCCAGGCAGGCAATATGGGCACAGTGCAGTTATCTGAGGCTCCAGGGGCTGCGAACATCAGCATTATCTTCAGTAAGGATGGCAGTAAGATGCGAATTTTGAACTTGTCCGAGGAACAAACCTGGCAGCAGCTCTACAGCATGAGGTGCTCTCTGCAGCAAGCGAAAGGCGTGTGAGGAGGGGAACAGGCAGAACCCAGCCAGCTTTGCTGATTCACAAGGAGCCTGAGGCACAGTTCAGGGGTCACACATCTGCTGTTGCCGTGGTTTAAAAGTGAGGTTGGGTCTGCTGAGGTAAACACGACATCCTAAAGAACAGGGCAAGAAAATCTCAGCTACTCTGGGAAGTTAAACAGAGCAGTAGCTGTGCTTTTGTTTTGTTGCTCTCTAAGTCATTTGGTTTACTAGCAGAGCAAAATACTGAGGAGCAGCAAATACAGACTGGGACTTGTATATTTGAAAAATACATAGTTATTCTGTATATTACATAAAAATATATATTCTGTATTCTATTATAATATGATATGATAATTTATTGTATTGTATTATATTATATTATATTATATTGTATTGTATTATATTATATTATATTAATAATTCTGTATATATATAAATTATATATATATAAATTTTTAATTTATACCCCTGATTACACTGCATTGTCTCACGCCAGACAAAACCTGCCCATGGTCACTAAACCTAGAAAAAAAATGGGAAAAAATGTGTGGGCAGTNTATACAAATATATATATATAAATTATATATAAAGATATATAAATGTATTAATATATATAAATAAATAAATATATGTTCTGTATATTTAACAGAAATGGACAGATCTGTAGGTGGGAGTTTCAGCTAAATATTGTATACCAGCAATGATAATAAAGTATTGTGCCCTCATGGCAATTCCATAAAATGTGTTTCCATGCACGGGCAAACCTCTGGGATCACTCCTAAGAAATGGAGGAGTTCTAAGGACACTTCTAGCACAGCAGAAGCAAGGAGGGAAGGAAAGGGCACCCATTCTCTACAGCAGTCAACACCCTTGCCACTTCCAGACGGGTCCACATTTCATATCAGATCCGATGTTCAGGGCTCAACAAGAAATAAACCCCTGCTGATTGATATTACTGCCGGTGAGGTAATAACACCTACAAGGAGATCATAATTTTTAACTATCAATATTTTCCCTAATCCACTTTCATAAAGCTTTAAGCAGCTGCTTCCTGGTCATGGGGATGAACGTGAGTAGTTTTGACTGCAGCTGAGAGAAAAAGTTTTATGGGAAGGAGGCTGCCTGGTTATCAACAGCACTTTATGTCCTAATGAAACAGCAAGAGGTGATCCTCTCAGCTCATCTCTGCGTCAGCTCCACAGGTTCAGCATGTGCTTCTCTAGATCAAAGAGCTCAGAGATTTCCCTCTTTGCCGTGGCCCTACAAATTTCAATCGATCTGAAACCAGCTTGCATTTTCTAAATGTTGCTGCTGAGTTTGAGCTTCGGAGAAAAATCCACTCGCTAGAAATGGAAGTTGCCAATTAAAAATCAGTGTATTTATGTGGCTTAGGGGAGCTGAGAAGGAGAAAGGCAGGGAAAGGGAAAGCCAAATAACTCATTAAGTGATCTATATTGTGCCAGTACAGTCAGCAATTACAATTATCCTAATAAGAGTTTCCCACTTATATAAGTCCTTCCATTCAGGGATCTCAAAACACTTTGCAACCATTAATGATGTTGGATTCATACCATTCCTGACCTCATTTACAGGAGAGGGAATTGAGGAAAAGAGAGAAAACACCACCAGAAAATAACAGAGAGCTTTCACTCTGTAACTGCCTGTAAAGTTTACACCTGAAACTAAATCGTCTTTAAAAATCAAGGTCTGTTCTGATTTCTTGAGCAGGCAGAAAAAATTTGCCTTTCCAGAAAATCATATGCCAAGAGGGAAGAGTTTCAATTGGAGCACTGAACAGAATCAGAGGTCCAGAAAACAAAATCTCTGTGGAAAACACTGAAAGAATTTGAATAACCTGAAAGGAAAAAACGGAGACAGGAAAGAATGGCATCCTTCGGCTGTGGTAAAATTCTGTTTTCAACTTCCATGATGGCCAGGATAAGACCTGTCAGGGGAGGTTCAGAAGGGCAGGAGAGGCTCTGGATGACACAAGGCAAAAAAATCCCAAAATTCCTCTCCCCACTGGGGCAGAGCCTCTCTCTCTGGACCATACAGGACTCTCCCAGTGAGATTAGCCTTTCAAAGTTGGCCTTTAGGAATAATTCACCTGTGCTATATCTGTAGGCATGTTCGTGCTTGCTGCAGGGTTGGTGTTGGATGAGAAAGGCCATCAGGCTTGTGCAGCAGTTTGGGACCAGAAAAAGCTCAAAATTAAGGAAGAATTGCAGAATTGCATCTTGCACATGGGGGCTGCACGCTGCTGCCAGCCCAGGGCTCTGAGGCTCTACAAAAATGTGCTTACACTGGCAGCCCACATTTTAGAGTTTTACAGAATAAGGATGTACCGTTTAAGGCAGGGAGGAGCTTCCAAAACTATTTTCTGCAAAAAGAAAAGGATTTTAATCATTGCAGACCGCTCATGAATCTGCTGGAGAGAAGAGTCATCTCACAAATTGTCCTTTTTGTGGCTCTTCTCCACCCAGTAACATTCATCTAAAAATGAAATCAACTTTCTTTCTCCCATCACTGAAATTCCCTGTCCAAACAGAGAGCCAAATAATGTTAATACTAATTTTAATTCTGAAAAGTACACAAAAAAGGGAATTTTTCTCATTATTAATGGAAGAAAAGCCCTATTTAGCATATTTAAATGTAAAGTGTAAAACTGATAACCCATACAATAGCAACCATGAAAAAGTTTCAAGATGGAATTATTCTCTCAGGGCTTTTATCAAGGTAGTTACCATAAGTTAAATGTGAAATTCACATAGAAATCACTCAGAGAATTCAGCATTCACGTACTTCTCTGCTGTAAATAATTCCCCATGCAACAGTAAAAGTTCTCCCTTTATGACTACATCATTCTGGTCATGTCAGCAATTAGCACGGGAAGGTTTAGCAGAGTGCCGCGTGTTTCAAGGGCTAGAGGAAGGTGTGCCTTGCAGGCAGCACTGGATTTGCTGGCTCCAGGGACGATGGACACACAGAGAAAGGGCATGGGGACCATCAAGGCCACTTCCCTCCCACACTGAACACGCTGCTGGAGAACTGAGCACTCCAGGAGACTCGAAATGAAGAGTTCCTCGTGCCAAATTAAAGTCTGTCCCAGGGTGACACCTTTGTCAGAGGGAGATGAGAAGCACCAGACACTTTATTCTCTCTGTTTCAAAAGTTCTCCTAATTAGGTGCTGTCGTGTGTTTTTCATTGTGGAGAAGCTGTTTTAATTACTCCCGACAGTCAGTGGAGGGAATTCCTGCTGTGCGGAGAGCAGAGCAGCCTTCTCCTGCCTCATACCAAGGACAGGAAAAATGCAGTGTGGCACACTGCTAAAAATGCACTGTGCCATTTATCAGCTGATCTTCTGCAAGTAAAAGAAGGCCCACATAAGGTCCTCCAGAGAGGAAAATAACTCCCTTCTTCCTTTTAGCTCTTGATAAATAACTATTTTCTAGAGGCAACATGCAGCACTAACAGGGACAGGAGCAAATCTTCATTCGTTTCCCTTCCTCTCTCTGCCTCTTATTCACAGTAATTTTGTTGTACTCCTGGACTCTGGCCCTGTGCAGGGAACACGCTGGGGAATGAGGTATTGTACGTGGTTTAAAATTTGTCTGACCCCTCCATGTCCAGCACTGAGCTATATTTCCTCAGGGATGAATTTTGAAGGCCATATATTTTTGAGTTCCCAAATGTTAATCTCTCTGGCCATTTAAAAATCACAGAAGTGGAGCGGGGAAAGAAAGCACTTCAAAAATGGCACTCTGGAAACCACATGAAAAACACAAAGCCTCCACAAACACAAGCTCAAGCCTCGTCTCGACAGAGCCAGAGGTAAAACCCAGAATATAAGAATATCTGAACAGGAATAGACTGGAGTGCTGACTCCAGAGGTGGTACCTTAGTCAGGGACCATCCTTGCCAAGTCTGGTTTTGGACCAGCAGATGATTCAACGAGAGGGTAGCAGGAGAGATGCTCGAATAGCCCTGGACAGGTTTGTGGGGTGCTGGCCATGCCCAACAGCTCTAATATTCAGCTTTGCTCTATGGGACAGACAGAAGCTGTTTCAATCATTTCATGCCATTAATTTACCAAAGAAGCCAGAGGAGCAGAAAATGGAAGCGTGTGTCGGGCAGACAACATACAACTACTTTTTTCTAGGAAGTTCCCAAGTCTGACGCCAGAAGTCCACATTAAATACGAGTGTTTCTTTCCATATTCATTAACACAATTGCTATTTTCATCACACTAATGATATGAGTTCATTACTACTGCACAGTGTCTGTACACACTCTCACGAACTGATTTTATGCATTGTGTCAAGGCTTCTTTGCATCGGCAGATGGGGTTTTTTTTTCATTTTCCTTAGACTTCGTGTTTCAAAATTTTTGCTGGTTTTCTTTTTATTTTAATTGTTTCTGGGAAAGTTAGTTGGAGCCATCTGGAGAAAGACACTTGAAAGAAATCTCACTAAGGGAATGAAACAGGTTCTTTCTTTCTTCTTACACTTCCAAGCCCTGTTCCAACAGAGGAACACAAGGCACTCACGGTGCTGGTTTGGAGTCAGAAGAATGAACACAACCACAAAACACTGAATATCTGAGCCACCTGTGACAATGTTTCCATAGGATTGTGACAGCTGTAGGAAGAGCTGTTCTGAACAGAAATGAGGATCTTATAGTGACCGTTCAGAAGAGAAAATTTCTCCCCATTTTTGCAGTGTGCTCCAGAAGTCACAATAAAGAAACTCCCATGTGGATTCAGAGAGTAAGATTAAATACACCACAGAAGTAGTCCCCTTAGGCTGCTTCTTCTATATTATTTTTGGGTTTTATTTTTTATTTCAGTTTAGGCCGGATCAATGGGCCAAGAGCAACAGCAGGATGTTAACAGGGCCAAGTGGTGGGTCCTGAATTTGGGTCAGGCTGGGGAAGGAGCCCCCTGAGGCTTGGGGTCAGGTCACCTTAATATAGGACACAAACCATTGCATTTGGAAATGCTTTGGTGTCTGTGGCCACTCGAATGTGATCACCCGAGCACTTCTTTCAGCTCTCTGCCAGCCCCACACGACTGAGAACGCAGCTCTGAGTTACACACGGTATGGAAAATTTTCAAACTTGTCTAAATATATCACTTACCCACAGGCTGTTCATTGCAGCATGTCAGGTTTCAACTCTCCACGAAAATATATTTCTGCTCCTCAAAGAGAAAAACAGAACATTAATACGTACCAAAAGAAAAAAAAAGAAAAAAAATTACACACAAAAGGAAAGAAAAATACCCCATCCCAGAACTTTGTTACAGCTGAGGATGATGATTCCCCCCCAAATTAATTAACTTTCATAAGATAAATCAATATTTCTCTCACGAAGAAGAAAGCTAAAATGTATACTGTGCAGAAAATACAGTACAAATGTATTGAATAGTCTAAAGATAATGATATGTCCAGAGACTGTGGTCATTTAAAAGCCCTGAAATATAATTTTGAAAATTGCTTTACCAAGCTAATAAAAAGAGAACCAATGTAAAACCACAGAAAGATACATATTTATTAAGGATTTTTATCCATTTTTCACAATTACTGAAGTTAGAATAATACCTTATTTGCCAATAAAAGGTTTTCTAAGACTCTTCAGGTACACATTACAGAGCAGTTACCCAAATGATCACAGCCAAATGAGACAACTTGGAAATAAACTGGCTGAATATGTAACTAAAAAATTGAGCATGACATGTTTTTTTAAACTTGGAAACTTACATCTAAAAGAGTTATCCAGACAGAAAAAAATATTTACCCCTCCAAAAAGATTGGCTGAGATTGTATATGACAAATGATACATAATAAATAATAAGTGTGGAGTCTAATATTATATATATATAAATATAAATATAAT
>VZRL01006032.1:1356576-1401672 GCA_013397895.1 Origma solitaria
ATTATGTATAATATATTATATAATTATATATAATATAATAATAAATAAATAAATAAATTTTTTATATATATATATATATCAGTGAGGCTCTCACCAGAACCTCACCTCTGTGTGTCCTGGAGAAGGCACAGAGAAAACAACTCAGGACAAAGTGTCCCCAGGTACCCCACACTGAGGACAATGAGAAAGGTCTGGGAAAATCCCCTTGGAGTTAGCAGCACACGGAGCAGCCAGCAGGGCTGCTGAATCCTTGTCCTTCAGACTTGCCTTTGGCCCCAAAAAGGCACTTGTAAGAGCTTTGCACTCAGAAAAGCCACATGGTGATCTCCAGCTCTCTAGAGAAGGTGAAAGCATAAATATATTTTCCTTTTGCTTCAGCTTTCATAGCCTTAGAGGAGGCACTTAATTTCACACAGGTGTGATTTTACAAAATCCTGGCCAGTCTCAAAAAGCAAGAGAACACAAAAAATATTATCCAAAATAACATCCAACCTCTCTAGAAAACCAACTGCCTAAGCTACCCGAAATCACAGACATGTTTAGCTGCCTTGCTCGTGTGTTGCTGGAACAGTCCTTGCAAATTGCTCTGCCCTTCTCCATCCTTAGGAGCTTCTCTGACTCCAAGGGATGGCGAGGGCCGTGCTGAGGGCTCTGGACTCACACTGTGCATTCCCAGGTGCACATCTGTCTCTGCAGATTTCCTTCTCCGAGGGATTTGTTGTATGGCTTGGCATTTTGGGGAGAACAGATGATTCTCTGGTCCGGTGTTTCTCGTTCTTCATGTGCCTTACCTGCCAGGCCTACAGATATCCCAGAAAGTCTGAGGTACAAAACCCTTTCCCTGGAAGGCTTTAACTTTTTAGCTTTTGATTTTTTTCCCTCGGAAGTCCTCTGTCTCAGTTACAAAACAGCAGGGGAATCGTGAGACTTGCATGAAAGTTCAGTGTTCCCTTAATCCTGTTCTGCTATGACATGTCCCAAAATCCCCACAAATATATTCAAGAGTACTTTTGGGGAGAAGCTTTTTTCCAAATTCCCTATCCAATCAAGAAGCAGTAGAAAAACAGAGTTTTGTTTTCTTTTTTTCCTAGAATTTTAGTCCTACACTAATTCTAAATCTGAGTGGCTGATACCTAATTCAAACAAAATAAATAGTTTGAATTTACTCTTTAAAATTCACATTTACTCTTTAAACCAGGGTCCTTATAACTTGGTGGAACATTCAACCATCAATAGGAAACTCCTCTCCCTCTCCTCACATTTGCTCCTAGAAAATCTGTTCCTCCAAATCCAGCAGAATCAGAGGAAAACTGCTCTCCTGATTGCTCCTTTTGGAAACCAAACCCACAGAGCTTGTGTAACTCCCGCTGCTCTCACACAGCTCTCTGGGCACAGCAGAAGCAGTGGAGGATCACTCTCCCGAGTTTTTCTGCCAAAAAACCACACTCCAGTGCTCCCCGTGATCGCTGCCGGGCAGGAACCCACAGCCAGTCAAGAACTGGAACAAATCTGAGGCCACTTGCTCCTATCAAACACCATTCTTCCTCTAAACCTCAAAATAATCAGTAGGAAACTTCACGCCTCATTTTTTTCTTTTTAAATCCCTGGCAACTCCCCCCAGATAGGTAAGAGCAGCCTACACGAAACAATTACTGTTCCCCAAACAGCACCATGCATGGATGAAAACTGCTCTGCACATTGCTTTCCTTAAAAAACTCGTAATAGCTCTGTCTAGACCAGTGGAATATTTATTTGGCCTTGTAAGAGTATGTTGAAAGCAGTGTGATCTGCTTTCCTTCTAACTACAGCCCCGGGAAAAGCCAGTTTGGCACCACCGCTACGTAAATATACAAGAAGTCATTCACTTCCACATTTTTCACATTATTGCCAGTAAAAGCATCCCTAGAAACCTTCCCTCTGTCTTTCTAGAGGGTAAACTCTACCCTTAACCCTCACCTCCAAATACACCATGATAACAGGGCTCTGACTCAATAGCCAGAATGGTCCTTCTTATTGCAATTATGAAGTGTTAATGTATATTATATTTATTATTATATATTTATTATACTAATTTATAATTAATTTATAATATAATATTATGTATTATATTAATGTTAATGTAAAATATATATGTATAAATGCATATTTATATAGGTTTGAAATACACGTTTCTATATGTATGTGAGCTCCCTCACGGAGATACATACAGACATATGTTTATGGAGAAAAAGACCTTCTTTCTTTCTGAAGTCCTATCTGTAACCCTTAACATCAGGTTAATGCCATTTCCCAGCTCAGCTTTTAAGGTCACCAAAGAATTATTGAAAATTTTGTTGTCCAATTACTTTCTTTCAAAAAGCCTAGCCTTACCATGGTGGACACGCGGGAGACTGGTGCCTGCTGTAAATGCTAGAAAATGCTTGTCTAGGGCTTGCCTGCCCTAGAAAATGCTTGTCTCTCCTTATTGCTCATGAAATATCCAGAAGAAAACTACCCTCTTCACTTCTTGTCTTCTGAAATCCTAAATTTACCATGCCTAATCTGGTGTATCTTTGACAATCTGTTTTCCATTGCAACACTGATCATGAAAGATTTCCTCTTAGAGGAATTCAAGCTTATTTTAGGTTGCTGGATCTATACAATACAGTGGGAACTTTTTCCTGAAATGGAGAGTAAACTATGCCAGCCAAGTGCTACATCTCCACTAAAATTGGCCCCAAAACTATTCCCTGTTATTCTCATAATAAGGAATACTTTAAGGAATATATAAGGAATTCATCTCCTAGCAGTGACCAAGATGAAACATCTACCAAGGCTTCAAACTGAATATATTTAGAGTTTCTGCAGGTGCCGTTTGGCTCAGAGGCACCTGAGGAAAGCTGGGAACTCACACCCAGGGTTTGCCGTCAGGAGGAGGCACCAGGAACCCTCCCAAGGAAAGCACTCGGGAAATCTCACACACTCCAAATTTATCAGAGGTTTCCTAAGTGCTACAATTGCTGTGTCTGTTAGAACAGCTCTTCCTTTGATTTACATACTGCGAGTGAGATTAAGAAAAATTAGTTTCCTGCGTGAGTTCCAAGGCCTTTGTGAATATAAACACAAGTGGATTCATGTTGCACGTAAGTAATTTATGGTATTCAAACATCCTGACAACTCTGAAAATTGGATTAAATAATCAAGATTTTTTTTATTTGCTTGGGGTTTCTTTCCTCTTCTCCAAAGAGGGGCGAAACACCCTGGGAGATTGCATTCTTTGTTCTCCTTCTCCAAATTAATTAGAATAAAATAGAAAAAAGCCCACCCCAGAAAAACCAAACCCATAATTCTTCACACAACTATTTCACTTTTTTTTCAGGACTACAGTCTGGTTGCATGCTCTGTGAATCAGGGGTCGAGTGTGTGTTTGAAGAACTGGTTTGCATGTGTACATTAATTTTTAAAAGTAATAGGGTTGTATCCCACCCCAGCAAATCCTGTTTGCCAGTCCTGGGTAGGAGCAAATCTTATACTAAAAGCCTAAAGATACTATGGATCCATGTTTTGTGCCTATATTTTTGAAATCTAAGGAGAAAAGTGCTCTCTCCTGAGCTTTTCTTGTGGTTCATAACTCCTGGATGGCTATGGGGAAGGGTTCACTGCAACCTCTTTCTTTTTTTCGTAGTGGGCAATAGGTCTGCACTCTTTCTACTTTATCCAGCTGTTTATATTCATTATGTTTGTGGAAATAATATATTTTGAGACCTTTGATCCCTTGGGAAAGGTTAGAAAGAACAATTTCAGAAGTTACTGTGGAAAGAATGACAGACTATCCCCTCCAGAGACAAATTTTATATCTGAAGCCAGGCTGAAAGAGCAGGAAGAGATTTGGTATGGATTCATAGAAAACTTGAAAGCACAGTTTAGGAGTCTGACTTCAAGACCCACCCTGAATCCTCAGGAAATCTGGATCTAGCAGTTCCAAACTGGGCCCTCTCTGAATGCAGAAAGCCCCAAACCATGGATAATCCCAGCCAAATTTTCATGTGGGACCTTTCTGCTTAGGAATTTTCTTTTTTGTGTGCTGCTTCACTGGAGCTTGATGAAGACCAGACCAAACCAGTTACACTTAACTGAAGAGTAAGCAAAAAGGCAACAGAATGTACTGACTTTACAGTCAATTAATATATGAATATTAAATGTGTTTCCCCTCTTCAGCCCTCTTATTTTCACATGAGCTTTGCCAAGGGGCGTTGTGCTTTGGATTTTCAGATGCTTCTCAATTCCGTAATGGTTTTCTAGTTGAAGTCATGCATAAAGGGATGGAAAACAGCACACTTTACTGAAATCAGAGCACTGTGAGCACTGACGAGCTATTTTTAATATTCTTAACACATGAAGCCTCTGCTCCATGGCATTTATATAACTCTTCTTTGTTTAATACCACCCCCATCAGAACATAAGTATTTGCAGTTCGCTTAAAGCAGATCTCTTTAAAAGCATAAGTTACCTTGAACACATTAAATACGTAAAAACTTACCAATTTTATAAGGAAATAATAGAGTGATAGGGCATTATTTGAAACAAATTGGAGAACTACCTCAATGTAAATTATTTCCCTTTATCAGAATTTAACTTCTTCAGCTCCTCCTCAATAAATTCCTTGGCTTTTATTACAGCTGCCTATGCTGGACTGTTGCTATCTGAGACTGGCAGACCTTGCTAGACACCCAGCACAGCTAATTTAAATTTTTCTCATATTAGCAAGTAGGTAGAAATCTTTCCTTTAACTTATTCAATGCAACACAGAGTGTCACATAAAAAGACTTCACCTGAGAGAGGGAACCTGCTTGTTTGGTCCTGTTTGATACCGCAGATCTTGGGGCCACAAGTGTGGGTGAACTCAAGGTTTGTCAAGTGTAGGATTGCCGTCTGTGGTGTTTGGGTCAGTTGTTTCAGACGGTCAGGACTGAGACGAGAGATCTCTGGAGTTTGGTCTTAGAGCATGAGGTTTATTGTGAAAGGGTGTGGGTGTAGAGGAGCTGCTGGGAGCTGCCAGACACAGCTCAGAGCAGGGCAGAGAGGGGAGAGAGAGAGAGAGAGAGAAGTCTAGAATAGAATATAGAATATAGAATATAGAATATAGAATATAGAATATAGAATATAGAATATAGAATATAGAATATAGAATATAGAATATAGAATATAGAATATAGAATATAGAATAGAATGTGGTTGCCGTTTACAATACAATAAATCAACTTCTGTGCTGAATATTCTAAGTTTCACTAACCAATCCAGAACAAGCTACAAATCCTACAACATTTACACACAGCCTATGAGAGTCATTGCATTCCATACAGCATTATATTTTAAACTCTAAAAACTGCTTTTTGGACCCTCTGCCAAGTTGGTAGGGTCTGCTCTGACCCTTGGACCTGTCTGCAAGCTGAGGGGATTGTTTAATCAAAGAGGGAGATTATGTTCAGTGGCTATACCATTGTTTTCCAGTTATTTAGTAACTGGGGTTTGGTATCTCAAAGCTTGTCTTCATTTCAATCTCGCTTATAGTTTCCATATTCTCAGCATCTTTTGCCAGTTCATAATATTTATATAATATATATATATTTTCCTATCTCATCCCCCCCAGCAGTCGAGTTCCTAGGAAGCCTAAAACCAGCCTGGGACAGGCTGAGCAAAACTCTGTTGCAGAAGCCACATTAATACTCACAGCTCGCCTCAGTTTGATAAATTGAACATTTAACATGTGTATTTAGGTGGCTTTTCAATACCCATCACCCTCCACACCTGGCAAACGCTGGAGGGGCCACATAGCTGTTTTGTGAGCAGGGAAATGAGGCACAAAATTATTTCATCCAGGAAACAAGAGGTCACTACAAGAGCAGTGAGCCCCTTTGGGCAGCACGAGCTCACCTATGGCTTTCCAGCTCTTTGTGAGGGCTGGCTTTGCACGAGCTGAAATCAGCAGCGATTCACACCAACACCTTCATGCCAGTGCTTTATGAAGCAGTGTTGGCATGGGAGGTGCCCAGCACCAGCCCAGCTCTGCTCTCCTGACAGCCAATGCTGATGGAATCACCTCTGCTCACTGCTTTGGAAATTCTTCTCTGGAAATTCTCCTTGTCAGGCAGTGACAGATAAAGCCTCCCCTGGCTGATGGGCTGCAGATCGGATTACCACAGAGGGAATTTCACAATCACACTCTATTCCAATCTTTTTTTTCCTCTCTTTATTCTGGCTAAGAATTCAATTTTCTTTTATATGAAAAAATATGGCCAGCATATTTTTCTCATCCAAGCTGAAGGTAACTTCACTTAGAATAGCTTTGCTAGAAGCCCTTCTCCTAAATGCAGTGCTCTTTGCAATGAACTTTGCAGCTTCTTTCCAAGTTGCAGAATGCCCTCCCTTTTCACCGGCTTGTCCTGATTAGACCTTTATACTTCTGACTGATTTCCTCTGTGGTTTGAGTCCGTGCCAGTCAATAAGGTGGAAATTTTAATAACACACTTCTTGGGTGCAATGCTATTCACAGGTCTGCATCAGCTCCTACAGCTGCGCTCCTGAAATTACCCACTTCAGTTATATCTATTAATTTCCCATAAAGTTTAAGAGTTCTCCGTATGTGATGCCCCTAACCTGGAGCCACATCACATTGCTTTTCTAAGCAGCTTCTACTCCATTTCCTCTCAAAATTCAAACAAAATATTTTTTGAAATGTGTTTTACTTTTCATGTTTTTCATGCTGGTATTATGACCGGGCAGCAGTTCAATTTTTTTTTAGAGGCAGTGTTCTCCTGCAAGTAGAGTCAGACTTACTTATGAGATTCTAGCAGTACAAGGAAATCTTTTCAAGGGGCTGATCTGAATTTTGATTCTCTAATAAAAGCTGGAACAGGAGACAAAATTGGTGTGATTTAATTTACAATCTCTGAACCATGCTGAAAATGTAGCCCTCCTTCTCTGCTTTCAAACCAGTTCCAATTTATTCCTGTGTATTATTTACACAGATACATTTCCTGAATAGTTTATTAAGAGATTTTCATGTTGGGCTTGCTGCTTGGAGTTATTTTACATAAATTGATTAACAACTACTGATTTGTTAACACATTTAGTACACATGCAGCAAAGAGAAAGATCACCTAAAACACACAGTATTGTTTCTGCTCCATCAGGGCCTCACAGAACACATAGAACTGTCAGAAGAATAATGTAGAACAACCACTGAAATCCCAGAAAATAATCAAGGAGCCATAGCTGAGTTTGTGAATTTTGCCTCAGTTTCCCATGCTCAGCAAACTTCATATTACAAGCTAGGAAGGAAGACTGAAATCAAAATCAAGAGTAAGGGTGCCAGGCACTGTGACGGAGCAGTCTGAGGAATTCAGCACCTCAAGTTGCAGAATTCTGGGCATGAACATGCAGACACGTGGGGCAATCTGCTTCCTGAAGGTGAGCTGAGCACCAGGAGAGCCCCAGCGGTGGCCACTGGGCAGTAAAGCACTGCTGAATTCCAGGATGCACCAGCCAGTCCCGGGATCAGAGTGGGCAGAGGTCTTTTACAGAGCACTTCCAACCCAAGACAGTCCACAGAGAGCTCCAGAAAGGAAAAGCACAACCCTTCTGAGAGCTGTTAACCTAAGGACACTGCTTTAATTACTCAACTTGCAATAAATATTGCAGGTAAAATATTGCAGAGGCGACTCAAAAATATTCGCTTATGATTCTGGGATATGCAGTGGGAACATTACCATAATAAGCTCTGAGGAAATACAATGAAAACTATTACAGCTCCAGGAAAGACACATAGAATGAGCATAACAATATACCTGCCTGCCAGAGAAAAAGGAAGAAAGGTACATTATTTAGAGTACTGCTGTTACTGCCTTTAAGACAGATATAAAATGAAGAGTATTGCAGTTACCTAATTCTGGCAGAGGCACAGTGGAAATCATTAGTTATCTAGCTGGGAGGAGGATGTGTAATATGGAGTATTGTTACCTGTCCGTAAAAGACAGTAAGAAAGAGGGGGAGAGAGAGGTGATGGAAACCTGGACTGCTCCCTGGCTCCAGAAGGCAGAAATTATGGAAAGATTTGCTGCTGCCCATAGCTGTGCTTTACAGCTGCTAATTCATGGAAGGAGGGCTGGGGAAATGGAATGGTCTGAATTATACCATGGCAGGCTGGTACAAGGGCAGATTTCCCAGCTGGGTGCCTCAGGGTCCATCCCTTCCCTGCATGAATGATGCCTGCTCGCCCACCTTCAGAGCAAAGAGGCAACTGGGAAAAAGAATATTTTCCTTTTTTTCATCCTTTATCACAAGAAACAATCACGGCTAAAGATGCTAAGTGGAATGCCTCTCCAATTCCTACCACACTCCTCCATATTTTCCTCACACTCAGGTCCACTGGGCAGGGGAAAGTGCCTTGTGGCAGAGCCATTCACTTCTTTAATGAGGGCAACTGGATACAAGAAGTCGGGTTAATTTGTAAATTACCTCAATTTTCACTCCAAAGTCAGAAACTGAAGAAAGAGCAGCTATTTTTCCTTTAATGTGATTTATCTGCGAGCCCTTATATTGGCTGAAGTGGAAAGGACAAGTTGCTGACACAGGCTCTGCTCTTCAGACACTCACAGACATCATTCATTAATAAAAAATTAATATGTATTGTAAATATCTAGTTTGATGGCTATACGAAAAGATAAAATCTGCAGAACTGAACTTCTCCTGGTTCCTGGGATCAGTTATCTAATATCAGGGCCATGGTATTCTGGGAATACCATGCTGTTCTTTCATTGACTCGCTTAAGTCTAAATATAATTTTTTTTTAAAATCCTGTCACCCCTTTCTCGTCTTTCCCCAGACTTTGTTTTTCCTCAATCTATTTTGCTTTCTAATTTTTCTCTTTTGCTTTCTAATTTTTCTCTTTTGCTGTCTTTTTTAACCAGTACACTTGGCCAAGTGACAGGATTCCTGCAGAATAGTTGGCTGTGTCAACATCTGTTTTCTTTACAATACACATTGGCAAAAATAGCTTCAAAGGCTTTAGGTTTCAGAATACCATGTTTGTCTTTAATTTTCATATTTATAAGTGCATTTCACAGAATATTGATGGCCATTATTGGCATATTTCAGTGGAATAAAATGATACACTATAGAAATATAGAAATAATATTTTAAAAAATATTTAAGCTACTATTTAGCTATTTAAGCTACTCTTAAATATCTCAATCATCACTAAATTTCAATTCTCTGAGGAGAGCTAGATATAAAAATACATCAATTCTATTACATTATGACACAATAAGATATAAAACTATCTAACAAACATGCAAGAAATAAATTCAAGAAAATTCTCAGGGCCAGCCCTTATATTAACGTTCCCTGCAAATCCCTGGGCATGGCTCCTGCAAGAATATGAGGAAGGACTGACACTTCATGGGGAAAGGAACCATGGGTTTGTGCACACTTAACCTCCATACCTTTCTAGCCCAGTGACCTGGGAGACTGCTAAAGGTTTTGTGGTTCCCCTTAACCACTTCTCCACTTCTTTGGCACCAAAAAGTTATAAAAAGTTGTTGGTTCAATGCAAGATACTTGACTGCAAGGGAAGAAGTATCCCACCAGTTTCTCTGCAGCTCCCTCCAGCAAGAATGACACTCCCCTGTATTGATCATGTTCACTCATGCAAGAGGGGAAAGGAAATTAAAGAGGGGAGCTGAATGATCATATAGAAGAAGAGAAAACAAAGAAATTCAGGTAATTTTTGCAGCTTTGAAATATAAGAACAATCTTAGCTCTGGAGGCAGTTGAATTAATTCACACCTAAATGCTCCTTTTGCATCTTTATTTTCATTTATTTCCTGCTTGGCCCCAGCAGCAGCAATGCTGAAAAGCAGTGCATGACAACACAATCAAATGAGATATTTGTTGCAATAGCTAATTTGTACCCAGTAAATCACCTCTATAAATGCCATTAACTCTTCTTCCTGCTTTACTGATGCTTTTTCTTTTCCTTTGAGAGCACAGTGAGTCCTACAGGCAAAGAAAATCCCCAGTTCCTTTCCTCCTGCTGTGGCTGCCTTGCCTGAACCCCAGCAGTCTCCCCATGGGCAGGGCCAGCAAGGATGGCCAGGGGTTGTGGTTTTGCACTTTTCCCGAGGGAAAACTCTTGCAGAGTTCACAGGAGGAGGACGCTGCAGGAGGATTTTGGCTCCACGGCTCTGAACCAGAAAAGGTGACAAACTTGTTTTCAGGTTCCTTGGACAGAGGCACGACCAGAACGTGATAGATATATTCACAGCCTTTGCCTTTGCCCAGGCACGAGCAGGGAGGTAAGGAGACACAGGCTCAGGCCCCAGGGTGTGTGGCAGGTTTTGAGCAGGGCACCTGAGCTCAGGAAGGAACTGCAGGTGAAACAAATCCCATGTGACTGCTGCGATTTGGAGCCTAACTCAGGAGCAGCACTAATCTTCCCTTTGAAAAGTCTTTGAAATCACTTGAAAGAAAGCAACAAAAGGCAAACTCCTGAAAAAAGATGTGACTTTCTGCACCCCACAGTTCCTTCAGTGTGGGTTTAACTACCTGTTTAATTACTTCTGCTCCCCTTTTTTTTTTTTTCATTTTTATATTGGTTGCACTGGAAATTATGCAGATTATGAATGCTTCCCTCAGTGAGCTACCTGAATAAAGATTCAAATAATGATATCCCAAACCTGTGAACATTTCACTGCTAACCTCATCACAAAGCACATGCTGCACTCCAACAACTTAGATTGCTACTGACTTAAAACTAGAATCCTTTGGATTTCAGCCGTACTTTTGTCAAAGAAATTCAAAGAGAAAGAGAGGAATGAAGTCAGAGTGTGAGTTCAGGAATGACCCCCTGTGTAAACTCACACACTTTCATGTACAGCAGCTCCAGCTTTGTAGCACCAAGGGCTAATGAAGATCTAATTTTGACTGAGTACCCACTCTTGTCCCAAGGAGTGGAGGTGACTCCTGACAGCCCAGACCGTGCAGAGATGTGCAGCACAGCCCCAGGCTCTGCCCACCCACCAGCAGCCATTCCAAGCAGAGCCATGAAAGGAATTCTTTGGAATGAAACATTGAAGAAAACTTGTTCACAATAAAGCAGAAGGCACTGACTCTTTTTTTTTTCCTCTCTTTTTCAAATTTTTTTAAACTTTTCTTGACTGACTCAGTTGTAACACCAACATGGATTTTTGGGTCGGTAAAGAGACTATTCAGCATTACAGCTAATATTTCAAACAAAAGTTCTGATCTCAGTCTAGTTGCTTTTAGATATTAAGACAAAATTCTAGGGAAGCAGGTGACACATTTTTCCTTATATCCTTACATCTCCCTCCCTCTACAGCTGCCCCTGTGGTGGGATGACAGCAAAGAGGTACCTCAGACCCCAGCCCAGCTGGCACTGGCTCTGCATCTCTTGAGCAGTGATGATCAGTGCTCAGACAGAGCCCATCCATTACCCACTTGTTCCTGCTGGGGGAGAGCTCTGGTTCTGACTCGGTTTCTCTTCGAAATGTCCACAGCTCAAGCACAAAAATAACATATTTCACCAGCACGAGGTAGAAATGCATCACACATCACCAATAAAAAAATGAATTTGATTTGTTAGCCCCTTTTAGCCCTTTAAAATACACCTAAAAGGATTATTTCATTAATTGCACACACCTGCTGAGTGCAGAGAAACAAGAACTGAAGGCCCTTCCATGGAAGGTGAACTGAGAGGGAGTTTGCTGCAGATGTTTTCCTTGAACCACCCTGCCCTGCAACCAGAGTCATCTGGAGTGGGAAAAACAAGAAATCTGTATGGGCCTACAACCTAATAAGACTTTCTTGTTGTCTGGGCACATTTAAATCCCAAAGAAATCTCCTGGAGTACCTGGACAGCAACCGTAGCACAGTTAACTGCAGTCCACAGTTAATAAATGCTTTTGAAAGGAGTACCATATGTTTAATAGATGGTTTAATAAATGCTTTATCCATTCTTTTAGGCCAGGAATTTGCTTAAATCCCTTTCCTTCTCAGACCTGTTGACTAGAGGGCAAGAAAGAACAGTGCATTAGAATTACAGGTTTTCAATGACAATTTCACACCCTGTTCAGCACAGTCAGCGCCTTCCCACCCAATAAACGCAGCCTTTGGAAACTCAAAGGAACACTGAAATCCTGATCCACTTTCTGCATGCTGCTCCTAGTGGTCCTGAGGGTGCAATCCTTGTTTTATATATAAAGCGGAGAGCATTATTCTCAGGCCTATTTATGGTATTATTTCACTTGGTGTAAGTAGTTCCTCCTCAGTTCTGTGGCCAGTTTTGTCCATCAATCCCCACAAGAGGCTTACAGGACAGACTGTATCACGGGAAACAAATGTATTCCCTCCCTGATATTTGGCCTTCTTTTAACCCTGTTCACGCTGAACTGAAGTTTCCTGATGAAGACTTGAGTATCTTGTAGGCTGTGTAAATTCAAACCCAAGGCAGGACCCTTAGTCAGAAAAGACAATGCCATTGCGCCATTTCCCACTGGATATACAGGGAATTCCAGGCTGACTGGTGGGGAATGCAGCACTGAACCCAGCCACAATTCAGTGTGGCAAGCACAGAAAGACAGAAGGTTGCAGAAAAGGACTTGTGCTGTGCAGCACGGGCTATATATTCGAGCACATCACAAATCCCTTTCACAGGTTAAAATTACAGGTCAGCATTGCGTCTCCCGACTCAGCACTTCTTGTACATTTTCACCTCTTGTAAGTTTTCGCATCTTAGCTTTTTTGCTTCGTATTCCTGCCACTCTTGGGCAGTGTCCTGGTCCTGCCCAGCCTGCTGATGTGCTGTGATGCCTTCAGGAGGAAGGCTGACCTGAGGAAGCTGCACTGCTGTGCCGTTCAGAGGTTCAGCACACGCCAATTCACTCTGTGAAGGAGCTCAGCGTAACCAGCCCTCTTGTGCTTTCAAATTTAATTCTAGTTTGCAACAAACGATGATCCTTTGTGCAGGAGCTTCCCTTTTCCTGATCCCTGCTAATGCACTTAATCCGTTCCTTGCTGCTGCTATCTGGAGGTCTTAATGTCTTTAATACATTTATTTTTTAAGCGCTCCTGGGAGGTGGGAGCAGCGCTATCTTACAGGGAGGGGAGGGCTTACAGATTACAGAATGCCCAGATCACTGCTGCCTGCATATCTCTGACTGTTTGGGTCCACACCACGTGCCCCGGGTCAAAGAGGAGGTTTGTGCTGCTGGGAGGAACATTATCTGGTCACCCGAGCCAGGCTGCAATACCCAAATCACTAATGGCCTCTTATCTCCTTAGCCCAGGCTTGCTGGTCTTAGTCTTTGAGCTCCTCGCGGCACAGATTTCTCCTGTGCCAGGGAAGCATTTCAGCCTCCACCACAACAAACCCCGTGCTTGTAAAACAGCTGTACTGCTAGAGCTCAGAGAATCAGAGGAGTGCTGGGAAAGGCTGAGCTTGGCAAAGAACAAAGGCCTGAGAGGGAAAAGGAAATAGAGTGGACGACATGAAGGGCATGACAAATTTTGGAGGAAACACCCTAGTTCCTGAAAATTGCCCATTATTTGGATATTTAGAAATAAAGTAGAAGTAAGCACATGTTATATGAGTCAAATGACATTGGTTCAGAACTGAGGTTCTCTGGCAGGAGGTGGGACAAGGGGGACACTGGTGCAGGCCCCAGGAAGAAGCTCCCTGGGAGCACTGCCCACCCCCAGCTCCCCAGGGAGGACATTCACAGGAGCTTGTGGAGAAGCTGGGTGAGGTTTCCTCACAGCTTGGCCAGGAGGATGGGCTGTATTGCTACAGAGAGGAAAGGCTTTCCTCAAATTCCTTCTCTAATGAAGGGCCTTGCTGGGAGAATTAAAGGAGTTTTACCACCATGGAATAGGTAAACAAAGAGAACAAAAAGACAGAGACATATTATTCTAAATTATATTGCGTTTAGAAACCAAATTCAGACATTCCAGCAAGGATTACATAAATCCTGCTAAATGTCACGGGAACTTCCAGCATTCCACTGGACACATTCAGCCAGCATAGCATCTTTAATGCAAATCCACATAGGGGATAAAAATTATCTTTCCTGTGACTGTCTGCCATTTCCACATTCTCAGTAGCTCCTGCTATATGAGCATCTGTGTCAGAAGTTTTTTTGTTCCAGCATCAAACATTTTGACCGAAGTTCCCCGTTAAACCATGGGGGCACATGTGACCCTGTGCAGAGCAAGAATGTCAGACGTGTTTTGATTCAGGATCTCCTGCCTTTAGCCCCAGGGTTTTTGGCAGGCAGCCTGAGCCTCCCCATCACACTGTGGGGACTGACCAAAAAGGCATTTTGTGCCAACAGCACTTGCTGATGTAAGGAAGAAAACAAGAAGTACTGATTGGATCCTCTACCTGGAACAAGAGAGGAATAAAAATCCTAAAACAAGAATGTTTCTATTGCTAGAACTCTGCGCCTGTGGGTTTTTTTATTACAAGCATCTGGCTGAGCACTTTGCACCCATAGAGAGGCCTGTAAGCTAAAGCAATGTCCTTCCTAAAAACTCTGGTAGGAACTCTGTCTTACCTTCACTGAGGCCGAGTTCAGCTTTTAATGTGTTTTGAAAAAGGATTTACACATAAATCTCCAGGAGCTATAAGAATCATTATGAAGCAGCAAGGAATTGAATGGGACTGACCTGGGGCAGCCTGCAAGCTTTTCTCGACTGCTGCCCGCAATGTTAAGTTCCATCTGCAGTTTACCCTGCTGTGCTGGAGCTGTTTTAATTACTGACCAGCTCTATAAAATACTGCGTTTCAAGGAATACACATTGTAAGTAACACACACTGTGAGTAGTTTGTAGCCCCAGGCCTGCAGTCCTTGCTCTCAAGTTGAGGAGAGGTACTCACATGTAGTAACAGTGAAAGTGATGGCTTTCAACTCACGGAGAGTAGGAATAGGTTACTCCCAAGGGTGCCACACACTGCCTCTGCCCTGCCTTCCCCTGGACCCTGCCAGCTCCTGGCAGAGCCCACCCTCTGTTCAGTCGAGTTGGTATTGGACCTGCAATTTCCATCAGAAAGAGAATCCAGTCCAGTGCAGCACAGCTCCTGAGCCTGTGATGGATGTTAAGTGTGGGGTTAAGCACCATCACCTGTCCAGGGTAGTTTGCTAAAAGAGAAGGGGCCAGGACTGCTTAATTATGACCCAAATCCACACACACATTGACCTTCAAGTGTTTCACATGCAACTCTTAGCACATGATCTGCACAATTCAGGATTGACCCTTGTCCACAGAGCTGTACAACTGGAGAGAAACATGGAGAGGGATAAAGTTACAGGGAAAAAAAGCCTTGCCCCATAGATAAAGCAGAATTATCTCCAGGAAGCTGGCACAAACCTGTGAGTGGAGGGCTGATTGATAAGAGAGATCTCGCTGCCCACCAGGAGCTGCAGAGTTTATTGCCTCTGCCACATCAAGCCTGTGCTGTCCTTGATAGTGTTTCTAAGACAAAATCCTTGCCTTTGACATCTGCTACTATCACCCAACAGATCAGATGACAGAGGAATGAAGAATACTGAGCATCACCAGATAAAGCAATCAAGAAAATATACAGAGAATAACAGGGCAGACTGATAGCGAGTTTCCAGCCTGTTAGGTTACACCTAAAGATGAGCTGTTATCATTTTTCTTTCTTCTGGTGATAAATAGGTAGAGGAAAGTGGGTTCACAGTGCTTCTTGAAGAACCACAGCACCGCCACAACACCCCTGGGCTGCTCCCTTCTCAGGGCAGGACACAGTACCACAGCTGCAGCCCTCTGCCCTGCTGGGGTAGCCCAGAGGCTCTGCACAGAGCTTTAGCTTCTCCTTTTTACAGGGATTGGCCTAAACCTGCTCAGTTCTCATTTCATCCAGCAAAAATTGATCACCTTTAGTCCAATGAGCAATTCCAGTATCTGCATATTACTCCAGAATGCAGTAGAAGTAAGGCAAATTGATCACAATGCCAGCGAGTTCACCAGAGAGGACAGAATCTTTACAAATCCTTTTATTTTTGCAGCTTTCAGTGGTAAACCGTTCCCACCAGGCTTACAGACTGCGCTCGTTATTGTACATGCAGACAATGGAAATGCAAGCAGCACTGGACATGTCTCTCTTACTTCTTGGCAGGACAGTGCACACTTCAAGCTTAATGCCACAAAGAAAGGCTACCAGAGTCGGCAAAGGCTTTTTCCTCATCTGCATGCTTTCTGTGGACAGTGATTTTTTTTTCCTCCAGACTTCTCAGTCTGTTACATTGCAACAGACTGAACAAATGGAGACTCTGTTTCCTGTAGGTGCAGCTCCCCTGTTCTGTACTTTTGCAGAGAGCACTGGGCCGTGGCACAGAACAATATTGGTCCTTGGAGATTTTTCCTCACCTATTCTTCATTTGCTTAACAACTGCATCTTTTACACTGCCTAAAGACTTCACTAATTGAATCTTTTTTAAAGGTTGTGCTGAAGCAGTTCCGTTATGGCTAAACGACATAAGGATATTTAAGAAAAAAAAAGGCAAAAGCAGGAGGGGCCTGTGGGCTTTGTTGAACAGTATTTAACCTGTTAAACAGCTTAAACATCATCTATGTTTTACCTACAATGTGCTAGATCCAATCACCATTTTTGTTCTTTTCCTTTTACCGCTTAGAGATGTGAAGTTTGCACTTCACAATGGGTTGCAGATTTCCAGCAAAATGGTGTTTGAGTGGTGTATTTGTGAATGTTGTATTCAAAACTCAGACACTTATGACAGTCACTATATTTGTTCTGTCTACCTCTTTGGAAATGCCAGATTTTTAATAACATTTCTGCTTGTATCCTACCCCAGTAACAGACTTAAACCACTCTGTCAACTATACAGTGGTGACAGCATTTATTGAGTGGAAAGCTGTCTTAATTTTTCAATCCACAAAGAGAGAACTGACAGGTGCAGTTCTGCTCTGGTATTATTCTGCACAACAAGGCACAAAAGCTACAAACTGCAGCGATCAGAAGTTTCTGAGTCTGGACAATCAGAAGGAAACCAGAGCACCGACTGTAACACCACTGACATTTGGAGTTGCTTAAAATGACCAAAACGTAACTGAGAACTTTACTACTTAGCTTTTTCAGATGTTCTGAGGCCCTCACTTAAGAAGCTTTTAAATAGAGAAAGCTTTTAAAATAGAGCTGAGAGGACAGTGAAGAGGGCATTTTTGACAATTTAGACTCCTGATTACAGCACTCAGAAAGCAGGGCACCAACAGAGCTTCTTAGCAAAACCATAGGACTAAACACCGTAAAATACACCAAGTTTTGCTTTTAGTTCCTATCTGAGCTTATAGGCTGAGCCTCATCTCAATTTAAGCCAGTCTCCTACCTTATTTTATTATCAGTGCTCTCTCCCTTGCAGCTTGTAGTGGACAGAGCTCCTAGAACAGAGATACAGCAGGAGAGCCTCCACACAGACACAAAGGTGTTACGTGACTAAATCAACCCCACAGCTTCAACCACATGCAAGGAAAGCTTTCTTTGAAGACAATTCAGCCACACCAGTTCTTGGCTCTCCTGGGGATAACTTCATCTTAAAAACAAGCTACAGCCAGAACAGAAAGTGCACCTGCTGTTCACAGAGGCCCTTCTCTCTTAAAGTTTCAAACCAGAGCCAACGTAGAACATTTTCCCAGGAGTCACACCTTGATCACACACTCGGAAAGCCAAGTTTAAAAACAAAGCATAAACATCAGTTTGTGATGCACACCTAGACAGCATCAATCCTCCTACACCACACGGTTTAGAAGCTTCTCGACATTTTGGCTTTCTGCTTGAAGAATTAGTTTCTTTTCTCCCCACAAAGTAGCTGTGAGTACAAGAGATGGTCTGAGTGAGTGAGAGTGGAGTGGTGTTGCTGCAGGGCTGAACAACTCTCCTCAAGGGAAATGCTGTTGGGGTTAGAGACCAGAGCCCAGGTACCATCCCACCCTCTGTGTCCACCCCACCTCACTCATGTCCCACTAAACTCTCCCATTCTCAGACCTTTACCCATTTTTACACTTGCCTGCAGCATTCTCTAAAAGGCACATTCTCCCCCAGCCCAATTGCATCATATTTTCTCAATTTCTGTGCCTGCAACATCTGAGCCAGCAGGTCCTGTACTCAGCTTAGCTCCAAGCATTTCAAATCCACTGAATTGAGAGAAAGGTACTTGGCTCTCTAATTAGCTGATCACAGGAGTAAATCACAAAACAGGGCCAAAAGCTTTCAGGGTGAGAGCATGGGATTGTGTGATGGAGCCCCAGGACAAGTTAGGATGTCCACGAGTTGTCACAGAGCCCTCAGATTTTATTTCTGTTCCCAGCATTACGGATCTTGCTACTTTGGAAAATCCCAAATATGTGTTCAGGTGACCTAAGGAATTTTGAGTTTCCAGTCCATATAGGAAAAAACCATTTAATTTCACTCATCTCCAAATGTTTTCTGCATGATGCTGTTAAATGACTTCTATTTTTTTCAGGGATACTGGTCTTTGACTCACAACTGTGAGAGGGAATAAAATCAGAAAACATTTCATTAAAAACACATATACACAGGCAAGCATGATTTTAGCCAAGACTTTTTTACTGAGTCACATCTAGGGTCAAGAATTTAATAAATGCTCTCCTCTGCCTGTGCTCCACTGTGTACTGCTGTACATTATTCTGAGGTACTCAACACTGCTTCCTCTTTTATCTTTGTATGTGCACTGAACTTCCATTCTCCACTGATTTTTCATCTCATAAAAGCAGATTATTTGATTTTATAACAGTTTTACTGTCATGAGAAAGGAATAAAAAATGAGGGCATTAATGTCCATGTAAAATGAAACCACTGATGATAGCTTCCCTTTCCTAAATCTGCTCGTTACCTCTGCTTGGACTTGGCAGCTGCTCCCCAAGGTATGACTGCTTTTTTTTGCTTTTTTTTTTGTTTTTTCCCCAAATAACACCATTAGCATTTGTAAGGGCTCTGGAAGCTGAGTGAGGTGTTCTCATTAACTATATTTTGCTGAGGAAAGCCTAAGCAATATCTCCTATAGTTGTAATCTCCATGGATCACCTTGCTAGCACAGAATTTTAAAAGGGCTCACTCTCACAGGTTTCTAAACATGAACACTTATTTCAAATGTTCTTTCAGAGTTCGATAGTACATCCTATGGTCTGGGTCTGTTTTTTTCCTAAAATGTTTGAGCATGTTGTGGAAAACATTTCATTATTCTTTTTAACTAAACACACTAGACTAGAAATTAAAATTAAAATATAGAACAGCAGTAGATTCTTTCAGAAATTTATTCTGCTTTCTTACTGTATTCTGTAATCACAGAAGAGTCCAGATCCCTCAAATTTCCATGGAGAGACAATTCCCTGAAATCTTTTCACAGTTCTCATGAACAATTGAATTTATTGGGGACAGCTCCTGTTTCTTCATTAGTGATTATTTTTGCCATCTATTCCCCTTTTTAATGGAGGTCTTAAAGACCTTTTGAGGAAGCACAATTTTGAGAGGCTTCTTTAAAAACAAGTATTTAGCTGCAATTAAAATCATATCCTTTGACCTATAAGGGATTAAATATCTGATTAATGCTGAGAAAATTAATTTCCATATGGCAGGAGCAAGACTGCCCACCTGCAAAGTGAACCACTTCTCTTCTGAACTACAGGACAGACACTACAAGGAGTGCACAAGTCAGGAATGGTCTTGCTCCCCTTTCCCAAATTGCAAACTGAGGTTTGGGGAAAGCTTCACACCACCCCCCTTCCCCAGGCCTGGGTTACACAGGGATCTCATCTTGGGGCAGAAAGGTGGAAGAAGCTGCTCTTTAGCTAATGCTGATTTTTATAAAGAACTGGCCACTGTAACTTAGTGGAAATTTTACAGCAGAGGTGAAGGAAATTCAGGTATAGAACTGTTGGAGACTGGGGAAAAGTCAGGGTAAAGGGAAGAGACAGCACCACAAAGCCTGAGGCATTCCTGATGTTAAAGGTCTGAGACCATCTGTACATCAATTACAAGGGGCTAAGAGCATTAAACAGACTTCAGAATTTTCATTGGCCAAGGCAGTGTATAAAAACAACTACAAATGCATCCTTGCTGTTGCCCTCTGCTGCCTGCTTAGGTAACAGTCCCCAAACCACAACCCTTGCCACTCCAAATCAAATTAATACGGCAGAGAGGGACAGTTCAGAGAGAAAAGTCATTCCCTCAGCTGCTGTGAGCTGACACACTCTGCCGAGGTCAGGCATCCTTACCAAGCCCTACAGGGCCGAAATCTGGCCTTTCATCCTTTCATTTTATTAATAAATACAGCTAGTGCCGCAGCCTGTGGAAGTGCAGGTGGTGGAGCAGCTCTGTGCAGTGCTGGGGGCTGTGGCAATACAGGAGACAGGCAGAGGAGGATAAACTGCACTAAACTTTCAGCTCTTCCCCCACTTCCTTTGACAGCTTCATCTGGCAGGAAGCAAAAGCTTTAATAAAGGAGGTGTGTTGGGGAGGATGAAATAGGAAAGCCCTACAAATATTATTACCTGGAAAAAGATGCTGAGAATATGGAAACTATAAGCGAGATTGAAATGAAGACAAGCTTTGAGATCCCAAACCCCAGGTACTAAATAACTGGAAAACAATGGTATGGCCACTGAACATAATCTCCCTCTTTGATTAAACAATCCCCTCTGCTTGCAGACAGGTCCAAGGCTCAGAGCAGACCCTACCAACTTGGCAGAGGGTCCAAAAAGCAGTTTTTAGAGTTTAAAATATAATGCCGTATGGTAATGCAATGACTCTCATAGGCTGTATGTAAATGTTGTAGGATTTGTAGCTTGTTCTAGATTGGTTAGTGAAAATTAGAATATTCAGCACAGAAGTTGATTTATTGTATTGTAAACAGCAACCCTGGTATTCTATTCTGTACTTTTCTTCTCTCTCTCTCTCCCCTCTCTGCCCTGCTCTGAGCTGTGTCTGGCAGCTCCCAGCAGGTCTCCTACACCCACGCCCTTTCACAATAAACCTCATGCTCTAAGACCAAACTTCAGAGATCTCTCGTCTCCATCTCGACCGTCTGAAACAAAACCCACCAAATACCACAGATGGCAATCCGACAGAGGTGAGTGAATAGTTTGATCACACTGAGACAGAATGGCTCAGAGAGGCTTCTGGGAAAGAAGAGCTGGATGCTCTAGCTCCTGCCCCACCTGCTATCACTGACAATAAATAGGATGGTAGTTTTATGAACACAAAGCCAAACATTGGCTTTTTATCACATCAGACATCACAGAAAGAACAGTTACAGTACTCAGTTTGGCAGATCTACAAACTCACATCCAGAGGTATTTACATCATTTTGGTTCAGTTTACCAGTGAAGACACATTATTTCTTGTGTCCCTTTTCTATGGTCATCTGAGTTAAAGAAAATCAAACTTTTTTTTTCCATCAGTTCACACATCTGCCCTGATAAGTGGGAAACAATGAATTGGACACAAGCATCAAAGGGAAACATGTTAATGGCCAATAATTTCTGATTCTAATTTTTCTTTTCTTTAGATAGGAAACGTAGAGCGGGGGAAAGGCTCCAATGTAAAGGACATAAAATGACAAGATCCTGGAGAAGAAGAGTAAAAACTGGTCCTCCAGTTTTGGCAGCTGCAGCTGCCAGAACAAACCCACTGGCAACATTCAAAGTGAGGGGTGAGATCCTTCTTTGGACAGAACAATGGGTCAATTTTTAAGACCGTGCTTCTTGCTGATGCCATACTTTAGGAGTTTATCTGTAATGTCTACATCCAAAAATGAGTTTTAATGACCTTTATCAGTCATTTGTATTGTTGTCACCTATACTGTAAGTCATGTCTAGTGCTGACAAGGGCAAACTGAATAGCTCTGCTGTAGGAAAAGCCCATGCTCGGATCTCACTTTGGGATTCAGACTGACTCCAAAATAAAGATCTGCAAAATAACTTCTCGAGTTCACGCACTGCATGCCATCCATGCCCCTGCAGATAAGTGGGTGAGGTCACACACTCGTGGAGTTGCTGTGTTGTGGGTTTCTATATTTGCCATCCCACACTGCCTTGAAGCATCCTCAACAGCTGCTGCAAAAGACGATCCCAGGATGACGCTCACCCTTTCTTCAGCTACTTTTTCTGCAATTTGATACCAACACCGATTTAGCTACCCCTTGGACCAGAGATTACCTATGGAGCAGCCTGCTAGATGAGAAGAAAGCACACGAGAAAAGAGGGGAAAGACAAGAAACTAACTTTGAATCCACAGCATTAGCAGTGTCTTGATGGACCCACTTTTGCTGATTATATTTGCGACTGTCATCCCATATTCCTGTGGCCTGAAGTCTTTCTGAAACTATGAAGGGTAGGGTAGGGAGGGATAGATAAGGAAGAAGCAGCAGAGAAGAAATAAATGAACTTTCCCACAAAACTCCAGCAGAATTCGAGCAAGTATTTTTGTTTGGAAAACAGTGAGAATAGAAGAGAATGTCCTACTTGCAAGGGCCACAGGATTCACTGGAGTGGCATTGCAGGGCTCCTCACTGCTGAGGAAGAAGGCAGCGAAGGGGCCTTGAGAAGGACATCTGAGAAGTTTCTTGGTACAAGCAGTGACAGGAAAATCCTTCACAAGTGATTGAATGGAAAGCCTCTGTTCTGAAGGACACAGAAACAGCTAGAAAAGGATGGCCTTATTAAGAGGTATAAAATATGCATATTCAACAGAAAAAAAATCAATAACAAGGTTACTCCATTTACCACAGCCTCAAGGCTATAGTTACTTAAGTACACAGAACTTAGCAAGATTATTTCATTGATACAGTACTTGATCAGTAATTCAATTACTGTGCACCTGACTACATCAAACAGCTACACATCCCGAAGATCTCTTTGGCACACTTCCCAAAAGCAAACCTTCATGCATCTTTCATATGGCCGGTATAATTAAATTTGCGTGTACATGTAGCAGAACAAGCACTTTAAGTAATAGGACATAATCCTAACACCAGTTTTTCTTTTTAAAATAAATAAGAGAAAAGACTACTCCACTCCATGATAAAAAAAGAAAGCATGGAAGGAGAGAAGAAAGCAGAAGAATGAGAAACTGCAATGCACTGATAGTAATGAGGACTGGTCCAAAACCTGCAATGGAGTGTGGGTATCCTTACACTGCTCTGGAATAAGTTTTTCTAACCCACCAAGAAGTCTGTGAGTACCAAATGTCCTGTGTCCCCTTGTGAATCTCCCAGGTCCTGGCAGATGTGTACAACAGCTGCAACCTAACATGGCCTCACCCTCCACTGCTCCCAGGCAGGCTCCAGCCATGCACATGGACATGGTTCCTATGGACAACAGGAAAATCATGGAAAAAGGAGCACAGAGACGCAAATTCAAGGCTCCAGTTACCAGTTCCATCCTCATTATGTCAGTGCAACATATTTCAACAGTACTGTATCTCACATTCTTAACTGGGTTAAATTCTGCCAAGAAAACCATTTGATTTCCATCTAGCTGTAGTGAACAGTGATTTATTTCATACATATTTTATTTTAGCAATGCTGCATTTAGGCAGTTAGAATTTAATGGGAATATCCTCCTTCAAATTCTTCCCATCTGGATTATATAATCTTTACTACCAGGCTTTAGTCTGCCAGTCTGTAGACCTGAAAGAGATTTCATTGCTTCTGTCCAATGAATTAAATCTTCTCTTTCCCTTTCCTTTAGTGTTCATTTTCTGTCTTTTTTCCACCCATAAGGCAAAGGGGTTAATAAAAGTGAAAATCTGCATTTAATACTAATAACAACCCTTGGTTTTAAAGGCCACACTGGAGAAAATTTATAAGGGCTAAAGTGTTCATAAATTTTACAGCCCACTACACACTCACAGATTTATGCATACAGAAAGGAGGCAGTGATCCACAGAGCTGTAGCAGTTTCAGATGTACAGTCCCCGTTAAGCAGATGACTTGTTCAGTATTGTCTGTGACTGTGGGAGGTGTCTAAAGTCAGATTTGTTTCCAGGTAATTACATGCACTAAGACAGTCATGGAGCTGAAGCTTTTTTTCCCCTGCTTTTCCTCTGTCCTGCTTGCATGAGTTTCTTCACTAAACAGTGAAGGGAAAAGGACTGGGCTATGAGTGAGGACTGTGGTGATCTTCCATGCCCTTTTCCCAGGATGCTGTGGCCATTCGTGTCTAAACCCAGCTGTCTGAGAGCAAAAATCAATAACTGCACTAGGATTTTTAACCACCCATCTCATTCCAGCATCCTGGCTGTCCAAAGCAACTGCTAGTCAAAGACTGTGGCTATCAGGGGCAGACCAGATGCACTCTCCTGTTTTTATTTTGCAGAGGTCTTTGACAATATTAAATGCAGAATTTGGGGATCACACTTCAGAGTATGCTGTACAACACTCTCCTCCAGGCAAGCCTCTCATGGGTGTAAGGACAACAGGGAGCACAGCTGAGGCTGCAAACAAAAGCTGATGGAGCCAGGACACACCACCTTCTCCAGAGCAAACCAAAACAAGTGCTGCAGAGAATGATTCTTCAAGGAAGCTTTCTTCCTTACAAAAGAAATCTCTTCCTTTGCCAAATTGTTCTGTAGCCTAAACCACGATATCTGTCCCTCCAAAATCTCCTGAGGTGCGTTTTCACTACCTAACATTTTCTTACTCATACAAAAAAAAATTAAAGCTGATTATTCTCCTTATCTTGCTATGCCCTTGCTAGCCAAGATATCTGATGGCCCCAAGTTCTGCCAGGTAACACTGAGATGGTGTGTAATATTTACATGTCAAGAATAAATTGTAAGAGAATTCTGGCAAAATTTATTTATAATATAAATATTAAAATATAAAGAATATTAAATAATATATAATAAACATATAATTATATTATAATTATAATTATAATATTATTAAATAAATATATAATATTTAATAATTCTGATATTACTATGTATAATTATATTATNTTTATATTGCCCACCACCCCTATTGAAATCTTCCTTTAAGGGAATTTTTGTCCCTGAGAAGAAAGTGACTTCAGGAAGCACAAAGCACCTCTCCACAGGCATGGAGGGAACCTGGCATCACTGATTGTAAGAGCATAAGAAGATCCAGTACATGGTCAGACCAAAGATCTGCTCCCAAGCCCCTTTCTTCAGCAGAGGCCACAAAATCTCTAGCAGGAAAAAAATAAATAACCCGTGTCGCACCACTCTCCATCCTCCAGCAAACATTTCCTTCAGGTGGTAGGTCCACCTTACAGGGATCCACCTGATAAAAGGTGCCAGACTTGGGAGCTGACAGCTCAGCTCCTGTCAGTGTTACCTCCTGTCCCTCAGAAAGGCAGCATACCTTTCAGGGAAATCAGCCCAGCAATTGTAAAAGGGAAGGAAATCTTCTCTCCTGGTGTATTTTATAAGGGTTTACTGCAATGTGACTCAGATTTAATCCAAAATGTCTAGCTGACAGTGAATTTCAGTTTCCTCTCTGAGCTCCTCCCCTCCCTCCCCATGGCAGCTGCTGCACATGGATGTGCGGCACAGTGTTAAGCTTTTCGTTGTATTCCAGTTTACACCTCCTTGGAAAAGGTCACATGGCATGAAAACTTCGCTCAGCAGCCCTCAGAGCAGGTCCATGCTGAAGGACATGCTCCCAGACCTCCTCACGTGAATGGGGCATCCCTGATCCTTACCACATTTCCCAGCTTGAGGACTCTCCCAAACCAGGGCCCAAGGATGTGCCACTTCTGCTCAAATAGCAAATAACCCCTCAGCCTTTCCCTGTTAACAAGGCGAAAACAAAACCCCACAGAGCTCAAGTTGCCTTCTCCTGCCAGACCCTGCATCACACTGGGACTCAGGGCCTCTCTTGTTCCCTGGAAGAAAAAAAGGAGAAGTCTACCCAGTGTCACGGGAGGGAATGTGCTGGAATCAGCCCTTGGCAACAGGCAGCAGAGGGACAGCCGCCAGACACCCCCAGCTGCATTGCTTGCTGACCTTTCCAGGCCAGCCAGGCACTGAAATCGGTCTGTGCAGCTCTGCACACACTCCCCACGCCACGCTGAGCACCCCGTGCTCTGTAATCGCTCCGTTTGCAGGAGTGCAAACCTCAGCCTGCACATCATGCTCAGAGCCGGGTCTGTGGCTGTGCTGTCTCTGGGACTGTTAACTCGGGGCCACATTCCCAGGGAGGGGAATATGCTCCAGCAAAGCCTTAAAGCAAGATAGGATAGCATCCCATGCTCCATAGGATGCTCAGCAGAGCATGCAGCCATACATGAACATCCTTGCCAGTTCCCACTCCCGTCAGGCACTGCTTCTCTGCTGCAGGAGCAGCAGGAGTGAGCCACCTTGTCACCTTGTTTCCTCAAGGTACACACGGGTCACTGCTCCTCAGCACCACAGCCACACCTGCAGGACAAGCATGGTGCCAGCAGCCTCACGACTCCATAATTCCAAATTTTGCCGAGCAGCAAATGTTTCTACAATAAGCAAGAAGGAGGTGAAATGGGGAAACAATTCAGAGAGAGTCCCACGAGCCAGGCTGGCAGGCAGCATGATCAAACTGATGCTGTGGGTACTGCCAGAGGCAGGGGAGCCAGGCAAGAACAGCAACCGCAGCTCACAAGGCAATTCCTTTTTATTTAAAAATAAATACTGACGACTAATTAAGGGATAAGCAGGAACTTCAATAAGTTTTTTCCTTGGGATTGGATCAAATACCACATTGTTTTTTGCAGGTATCTAAACTAATGATGCTTGAAAAACCCACTTCCCGGGGCATCCCATTGCAATGCAGAGCAGTGCCTGGGAAGCCACCCTGTCCACCACAGCTCTGCCTCCCTGAGCCCACCACCAAATTAGCAGTCCCATGAGCACCCAGATTTGCATAAAAGAAGCAGTTATCAGCAATTAGGCTTGCCGAAGCAAAATTCTTCAAGGCTGCTTTACAACTAGTGACAGATGCAGCATTCCCAAGTTTAAGCTATAATTTATTCTTAGACTGGGCAGGAACATAAGGAAAACACATTGTGCATTTTGCAAAGCCTCTCATTTAGGCATCTGAAAAATAATAGAAAAAGGGGAAGGAGGGAAGACGAGTAGTGACTAAAAGATAGAATAAACTGCAGGCACAGGGCTGGAATTTAATATTCAACAACAGTAACAAATATCCAGACTGTTTTTCTCCTGAATAGGTCCACTTACCTGTTGTTCACATCAGAAAATTTCTTATTTCCCAGCTGTCCTGCTCCTCTCAGTGTTTTGGTCTGATATTTGTAATTCAACTGGGTTAAGGCCTGCACACTGTGGTTGTTACCTGGGATTAAACCCTGGAGGAGCAGCACAGCTCCTTCAGGAGTTGGAGAGGGGCAAAGACTGCTCCCCACAGGGCAGCAGGCAGTGATCCTCCTTTTCTCTCCATAGCGACTTCTCAGCATATGCCCTGGATTATGATTTGCATATTCCTGCTTTAAGGAGGGCTCCCAGATTCAGAGATGGTGAGGCCACCACTCAATTGAACCATCTGATGTGGAGCAATCAGCTCCACACACAGCAGGAAATCCCAAACTCACCCCAGAGCAGGCACACAGCTCTTGGGACACAGCACAGGGGTGTTAGAAAGATCAGTTAGTGTTAACAAGAATAAAAATCATGAATGGAAGTGAGAGACAGAGGATCAAGCCACCTTTCTGAAGTCTTTAAAAGCAAGCAATATGTGCTCAGGACCCTTTCTAGGGACTCAGAAAACCATTCCAATCTGATGATACACAAAGGTAATCGAGATGGGTTCATTCGTTTCTGCAGTATTTGGATATCTGTAATTCAAAATCCACCACATATTTCAAATTGTTTTTCTATTTGATACAAAAGAATCCCTCTGCAAGTGAAATGTTTTCCTGAAGCCGTGCGAGACAGTCCCTTTCCATCTGTGTCAAAAAGGAACCTCAGCACCACTGATGAAGTTCTGACTCCAGCACCAGCTGCGTGCACCAGCTCCAAATCTCGGTAAATGTCATATCTGGTGCTGTGACATCAGGTGGCCAAAGGCCACAGAACACCAGCAGCACAGCCTCATTTTGATGACCCTCCATCCAGTCTGCACTGGAACAGGACAGGTCCCCTGCTAGCCCGGCACAAACACAAGGAGGATGCACAAATAAATGCAAGATCATTTACTTGAGCAATAAAAGTGTGAGCAGAAAGCTGCAGTGATCTCAAACTTGCACACCTCAGTCACTGCTAGAGGACAGGGTAGAGAGGAATGACACATGCTCCAAGACTTTCAACTTTTTGGAGGCTTTTCCATCCTAAAATCAACAGGTGTCTCCATCAAGTACAAACTTTTTCCTCAAACACATCACCAAGCTTAGTCTGACTTTGCAGAGCATAAAGACACATGTTGAATGCAACAGCCACCATTGCTCAAACAGCTGAGGAAAAGTTTTTCAGAGTTTTTAGTACCTACAGATCAAAGAAGTATTCTCCATTCCTTGTTTTCAAAAACAGGTGAACAGGCTTGGCTAAAATACTAGTAATTTTACAATATCAGCCTTACAGCTGTGTTGGTACTGAAGATGAACCCAAGCAATTAAAAACTGAAAAAATTATCAGCAATTAAATACAGCCTTGCAATTTCCAGGAAACCGAGGTACAGAAAGCACTATCTGACACATCCATTGTAATCCACACACAGTTGTTCGCAGTGTTCTTCATATCCTGGATAAATACCAAAGCTATTTTTGCTCGCAGGTTTTGTTACCTGTCTGTGGCTGTCTCACTTTGCAATGAAAACAAGGAAACAGCTTCCTTACAGGTAAGATATCCTGCCACTTAATATACATAGCTTGCAATGCAATTTTCCCCTGACACGAGGAGCAGTTGGGTAGCTTTACAATGGGAAAAAACAGTTCTCAAGCCTTGGTGTCAAAGAAAGAAGAGCTGTGAAAGGGCAGTATGTCCCTGCACAGGGCAGCAGGCAGTGAGGCTCTTCTCTCCCCATAGAAACTTCCCAACACATTCCCTGCACCTACAGCGCTGCCTAAGCAACAGCCTGATCTTTCCTCTCTCTCGTTGCAAGGCTTTTTCTCATTGCCTTTATCCATACCCTTCATAAAAAGCGGGAGCCAAGTCCCTAATGAATTTCCTGCAGCCCTGATCCTCTCGTACAGTGTCAAGCCCTGCACAGGATCAAAGCTGTTTAACTTGTCTCTGCAACTGGAACGCAGGAGCCTTGGGAATCAGCTGTGGGACTAAGAGGTCACTTCATATGGGGAGATTTTCTCCAGGGGGATGGCTCTGCACCCTCCTCTCACAGCACAATCTTACCCATTTGAATAAATTTGCTTTTTCCCTGACCTCTATTTCTCTCCTCATATTTCCTGCCAAAGTGCTGATAATGCACACTTCTAACTGAGACAGACACATCCAACAAGGCCTTCGGAGCCACCTCTCCTCCTCCTCCTGTACTTGCACCACCTGCAGTTTTCCCCCTAAGCTTGTCTATTCAAATTTCACCTCCCTTTCCATCTGGCGTTATTAGGGCTCATTTGTGCTAGCACAGTAAATACATCATTGCATTGCCACTTGATAGGAAGGAAGACAAAACTTACGATTCAAAAATATTTTGTTACTCATGTCATTGCATGCATGCATGACTTCATACACGCAACACATGAATTGTGTGTAAATAGAGATTCACGGCTGTTTAAATACATACACTGGACTAGTAAGGAGCAGGCAGCTGACTTCCAACCTACCACAACCAGGAAAATTTGATTTCCATTTCAGTTAGAAAACTGATCAACTCCAACTGATTATTTGGGAGGATATTTGGGGGTAATGGCTAATCCCTCCTCCTGATATGTTCAGGTACTTATTTGGGACACTGAAATGAGATTTAATTCCCAAAACACTAATTACTCATCTCTGAAACTACCAAACAGTGTTCTTCCAACCCTTGAAGAAATGCAACAAAACCTCATCCCACCCTCAACCTGAGTATCTTACTGCTCCCTATTCTCTCCGTGTCTATGGCTTGTAAAGTGACAATAGACTCCACCTCAGTGAACATGACACAGATGTTTCTGACTCCAAAGCTCTTCAACCACACTCACACAGAGAAAAAAAATCCCAAAGCCAAGCATCTGCCCAAAAAAGGGTGTTCAGTCAAAGGGGAGGAAGGAGGGCAGGAAGGTTCCATCACCAGTTAGTGGAGCACCTTGCGTAATCCTTCCAACAAGGTTGTCCATCTAAACCTCTGATGCTGCCAATTACGCATCGCTCCCCTAAAAAAGGGATGGATTTGCATGGATGTTAAACAAAGGGCCTAAAGGAAAAAAAAAATTCTCCCACTTTAACCAATTCTAGTGCTGAAAATTGGGCTGGAATTGAGTGAGAGAAAAGAGAAAATAAACATCAGGAAAACCATTGTGCAACTCACATCTCCCAGGGCTATAGCAGTGCCTCTCAAACGGAGCAGGAAAAAGCCCTGCTTCGTGTCTTAAACACTACAGTAAAACATACTTGTCTGCAATGGAAAAATAAATCAAGCCATCTTAGACTGGCACGGTTTCAAAACCCTCCCAGCCACACATTGAGAAGTCCCTAGCATCAATTTCCACTCTGAAGCCAGGAACCATGCTGAGATATACCCTCGCCATGTGCCAGTGTCACCAGAACAGAACAGTTTGCTTTTTCCCCACTGTACGTGCTCAACTCCATGTTCAGGCACAATTAAAATGACTCCTTTCCTGAAAAAAAGATATTTGTGGATTCACTCTGATTTGCTCTTTTTTATAACTTCTGCCAAGTTTCTGGATCTGCTGCCAAGCTTCTGTTACACTGTTAACACAGACTTTGCTTGTTGATCTTGGTACAAGAAGGAATGAACCTGCAATCCCAAGCCCCAAATACCAAGCTGCTGGGCTGCTGCACTTTTTGATACAGGGGTTTAGTATTTGTCACGTGTTCCAAACTTTTCACAGTTATCATGAAAGCTACCTTCTGTGTTTTACACGTGCACACATACCGAGGTAATTCACCTGTAGCTAAAGGTGGCAAATGTAGGTGAGCGTGCTGAGCTCTGTGGTGATAGCAGAGCTCCAGCCTCAGGTTTCTGTATAGGATATGATATATACAGGTTTCTGTATATGATATGTGATTGTTGGACAAGTCTGGTACCGGACATGCACATGACCGAAAGGGTTAATTCATCACATGAAGGTTTTCAGAAGACACCTTGATCTTTAAAATACTCTCTGTAGCTGTTAGGTGCCCCCCTGATCAAAAGCACTGCTGAGTGATTCCCGACCAAAACTGGGAGAAAGGCTGCATGCCATAAAGGGGAGAGACAGACCATCTCTTCAAAGCCAGCTATGAATTTGGAAAGATTTACACAAATGAGTGTTCTTATTTCTTCCAGGAGGCAAATCCTGCCCAAAGCAAGCTCGCTGTGAGAATGCATGCCTGACAGTACCAATAGCCTTTGGTGTCACATGTTAACGTCCCTGTGCAAGTTATGAGGCAATTTCCAAAATTCACACTTAATCCCGGTGTCTGCTGTTGTTGAACAATTCAGCCTTCTGTCAGCAGCTCAGGCACAGAATGGCTCCTATTCGGCACAGCAAAGCCATTATTTATAGCCCAGCAGGTTTTTGGGACAGCCTCTTCACATTGCCTTTGACAAACAGCCGCAAGCAGAGCACAGAGAGGTGATCAGAGCTCGGACACACACCCACAGTGCGCCGGGAACTGCTTCCAGCAGTTCTTAACTGATACAGGCTGCGACTGTCCCAAAAAAACCTTCCACCCCCTGATTCTGGTGGTGCACGAAAAGGCAGAATGCCCCTCTGCCACCCAAGCATGTGCACAGCCCAATACAAGCAAATCATCTGGGAAATGACTATCCCTTGGAGCGCAGCTCAACAGAACCAGCTTAGTTAGCTACACTGCCGTTTTCTTCACACCCAACCAAAGTGAGAAGGCTGAGGAGAATCTCTTCCCCTCTTGGCAGCTGTGAAGCTGCTGGGATTTCTCAGAAGGTGTCCCTAGCACAGAATGCACAATAAACTTATCGGTTTTAGATAAAAAGTGTGCCAAAGACGTTCTTTACTTTAGTCTTTCCAGGTATTTCAGTAACTGGTGCACAGCAGAGGGTTCAAGGGCAGTGAGGACCCAGATGCATATGAGGAAAAGTTACAGTTTTCAGCCAAATAGAGGCCAGCAAGCTGGAAAGAGAGGTCTTTCCCTGTGGACAGAGGGTTTACTGCAACTCAGATGTCATGCTACCCCTTTTTATCATGAGCTGTTCTTTATATTCACCAAGTTGCAAACCAACGTCACAAAATGCTACTACTTGTCAAAGTATTGGAAAACAGTACTGGCAGGTGCAATCCCAAGACTTTTCTTCATTTTAAGGAGGAAGTAGCTTTGGTTATAAACGAAAAGAAAAACAGAGATATAGGGGAAGCTCCTTGATAGCTTCTAGCCCCAGTCAAGCTGGCTCGTTCATTAACCCATCACCCTGCACTTCCTTGCCAGCTCATGGAATTCTCTGGCTGGAAACCAGTGCGGCTCCCCTGGCCAGGAACAGGAATGTCTAATGTCCAGCAGTGCCCCTGAGCCTTACTCCAAGGGGTGTGTGAGCTTATTCCTCAGCCCAGCTGACTGTGAGGACACCTTTGGCAGGGGCAAGGCAGGTGACATCTCTCTTTTCTAATTGAACAGGACAGCTGATGGATCACATGGGCTGCCCAGAGAGGCTGTTCCGGTGAAAGTGCACATCTCTGTCACTCAGGGACACTTGGTGTTTAATTGGGCTGCTTAAAGGGACAGGTCATTAATCCTCAGATTGTTTGTCCCTTGCACGGGTGTTTTTGAACCAGGCTTTTCTAGTTTTTCAAAGCAAAATGGCAGATCTGGCTTCAGTCAGCGTGAAATCTTGGGGTGACACTGGGGATTTCACAGGGCTTGGTTTGGGACCCCACTTTCCCAGGCTGACTCTTAAAAAAGCAGGTGATTTCAATTTCTTTACAAAGTGACAGCTCCCCCTGTACCAGCCATTGGCCACAGCCTTCCAAGTTGAAGCAAAGCATGCGGAAAAGGTGGTTAATGCTGGATTTTCTCAGAGACCAGGAATGTTTTAGAAAGGCCACTGAGTCTCATAAGTCACATATTCAATGGCAATGCACATCTCAACACAAACAGCAAGCATTCTTCTTCCAGGTATGAAAAATAACCCCCCCAAGCCCAAGCCTAGGTGCATGTATGTGCACTTCAAGTCTCTGGAGTGTTCTTCAAGTCTCCAGAATAATCTCACATCTTATGAGTCATACACAGTCATCCCTTATGAGTCAACCCTATTATTTGTAAGCATCATTCTTACGCTTTTTCATTTGGCTATAAAAAGAGAAGAAAGATAACACTGCTGCCTTCTCGCTGACATTATTGAGCCTTCTGTTCCAAAAAAAAGAAAGGTGGGATTTGTCTTTGGCCACTAAGAGTAAAATCTGTTCCCCAAATGTGTACCCTGGGGCCTCAATCAGGCCAAAGGTGAGTTTGTAAATGCAATTTATTTTAATAAGAATTTAACATGATGCATCTTTGGTACCTCTGTTGCCAGATATGTACCTCTGCCTGCTCCTTGCAGAGGCAGGATCTGGTGGTGGGACCCGTGCTGATGAGACCAGAGAAGGAATACTCTGCTGCTTGATGGGTGCCATGAATGTTTAATGCCAGCCATGAGCTCCAGTCAAGGGGGAGACTAAAGTTCGAGGAGACCAGATGACTGAGAAGCAGCAAGAGGAATCAAGCACTACACAGAACCCTGGACATGCAGGAGGATGCCAGCATGTTGGATCGGCTCCATGGCCATGGGAGAAGGACAGTCCTGCTCAGAATCCCAGTCTGTCCCCACAACCTGGGATTGCCCATCTGCAGGACCTCTCTCAAGCTGGCTGCTCTCCCTCTAGGCTACAGACTGCCTACAAACCCTGCATATCTGTGCAGCAAACCTGTTCAGTTTCTCATCCAAGAAGGAAATCTTGGCCCTTTTCTCTCTGTACCTCCCCAGCACAGAACTCAGACCATGTCTTCTGCCTACTGTCACCTCTGCAAGGACAGGCAGGGCAGCTTGGCCATGTCTTTTTGCAGATGTGTCCAGAGAGGTATTTTGAACATCTCCACGCCCAGAAGTATGTGTGGGAATGCCACAAAAAACTGTCTCTGAGCTGGAAAAGCTCTCCAGCACAGAAATGAAATGGCCACTAGCACAGACTATGAAGTAAACATACATTTTCTTTTCATTTGAATTAGAGGAGCCCCACTGCCCTCTGAATGATTTCCTGTGTGTGACTAATGAAAAAGCTCCAAACAAGTGCTTCTCTGAGTCATGTATCTTCCCTCCTTTATATGTTAGCTACCTGTCAGATTGCAATGACAGCTCCATTAGTTTGGGATTCTGTCGGATGAAAGAGGAACGAATGCCTTGAACAGCAGAAACCTCCAGTGGTCTGCATGCAGGGAGGGTGATCCTTTATTGCTTCACACAAAGCTGTAAACCACATACATCTTGACCCCTCTTGATATAGGTGGCGTAAACTACTGCCACGTATGCTCAAAATATCACACAGCCTTTGTAAAAACCAATTCTGCAGTTTACACTAAAAATAATCCCATGTGACCTTTGCAGACCTACCTTACTAAGAATCTCTAGTCATTCATGCACTCAGTTATTAGGGCTTTAAATGAAGCTGATCATCATTTACATACTGAGAATGTCTCTTACATCACCTCAACCTACTAAAAGGACACTTACATTTTCCCCTAGAAAGTGGCATGTTATGTAGGTCAAGTCATTTAGGAGACTATCGTGCCAGAGCCAGCATCAGGAATTACATTAGCAAAGAAAATGCATGTAGGCAGAAGAGAGCAGGGTTGGGCTTTTCTAATGGCTCAAATTTTGGTTTCATTATAAGATATGACATTTCAAGTTCAATAGCAAGTACTCCCTTCTCTCCTTCTTATAGTACATAATACAGACTTTTCATTATTTCCGAGTGTCCTACCTTTGCCTGCATTAAAAACTCTCTCTGCTCACCCGGGCCCTGAAGAGTTATTAGGCTGCAAAATCGGTTTTATGAATAGGTGTGACTTTGAATGCCTACACTGCAGATGTGACCTCAGGGTAAAATGGAAATGCAGTGTCATCTGCTGGGAAGCAGGCAAGGCGGAGAGCGGGTGAGCACTGCAGAGGTGTCTGAAACACAGACATGACCAAAGCTTTTTCCGCTCGGTTTGTTTTTACCAGGCCGTTTTAAAAATGCGATCTCCTGCCTTTACATTCAGAGCCAGATTTACAGACCCCTCGTGCTACAGGTTCCATTTGCCAATCCTGGGTTTTGAGAGGTCCCTCAGCACTGACGCTGCAGGTTTTTATTGCCTGGGTAATTTATGCATGCAGCCCCTAGTGAGTGCCTTATGAACCCATGTTAATACAGCGTTTGCAATTTGCAACTCTTTTATTTCCAGGTTGGGATTTCTGCAAGACGCTCACATCGTTAGTGTGTTACAGATTACCATGCCTCTTTTCTTGGAGAAAACAGAGAAGATTATGCCCCTGTAAATGACAAACCTCATTGGAAGAAACTGCTTCCATTCCTTTAACCTCATCTCTCCATACCCAATGTACCTCTCCTGAATTTCAGCTCTCTGCAGTGACACCAACACTCTGGTTTAGAGAAAACAGAGCTGAAAATGGATGGCTTTTCTCTTCTTTTGGCTTTGCTGACAATTAGCAGAGCCGAAAGCCGGGGTGCTCTGAGCAGTATAAATGAACCTGAGGATTAGATGTTTGTTTCTTCCTGAATGAACACGAAAACCTATCAGAAGGCTGAACTTCTGTTTTGCACTGTGACACTATCATATTTCCTCATAGCTTTATCTCATATTTTTCCTATCCCCCATTGACTTCTACTCTCTTAAAAGCACAAAAAGAGAGAGAGAAAAGGAAAAAAATTATTTTGTGCAAATCCATGACATATTTAATGAGAATATTTCTTTTTTCTTTCTCCTTTCCAGATCTTTAATGTTAAGCAGAGACTGCTCCAAAAGTACAATGATATTTTGAGAATAAAACTCACAACGTTTTTTCTATTATCTCAGGTATGCTCAGACCTGACATCCCAGATCCTCTCTTCTAAACTGAGCCCCTAATACTTACAGTCACAGTATACTCCCAAAAATATGGAAAAAAAGAAAGTTACAATAGAAAATGAAGCTATGAGGGGGCTTTGGATGAGTCTAATTTTGGTTAAAATCAACGATTAAGCAAAATGCTCATCTTGTATGGGCAGATATCTCATGTTGTACCACCTTAATAAGCATCTGTCCAGAAGTAGAGGGGGGTTTACATCATCAAGAAAACTCAGATGTATTCCTGGTCTCCAAGAGGTGTTTCCCCATTGGACTTGAAAAAAATGGGTTTTCTTTGTCCTGCCTCAGCTTCCAGCTCTCATGACCTGCATGTGCTCATCCTCCTTCTGCTCCTCATCTGCCACAACTCTTTGTGCCACAGTTCCCCAGGGCCAGGAACCCCTGCACCCCACCTGTGCCTGTCCCGTTCCAAGCAGAGCCAGGATCAACATTCCCAGTAGGAGGAATCCCTGCTGGAAACAGCACCGACAGCTTTCCAGCCCCGGTGTTTTGCATTTCTCCACGAGTTAATTCCTTGTGAAGCTCTCGACACGAACATGATATCCAGGCTGTGTCACATCCCAGCTTGGATCGGACACCGTCCCCTGCCAGGCACTTGGACTCTGGCAACAAAGCAAGGTACACAGCTCTGTGTGTTTGTGGACACACACACCCCCCCACCCTCTCCGACATTTTTATCAGTGTTCGGCAGAGAATCATTTGGCTTCACACTCTTTATGGACAAACAATTAACACCTAAGTTCATTTTGTAGACAAAAGGATTTTGTATTCATTTTGTTGACAAACTGTCTTCAAACCATGGAGGAGACTCTGTTTGACAGTCCTGGCACATACTTAATTCAGTGGAGAAAATGCATTCAGCTAACTGTCCAATCAGTTATGTAGACAAAACGAATTTCATCATAATTCTGTCAACAAAATGCTAACTTGCTTAAATTATTCTCTCAACAAAACAAATTAACTTAAAATCCTTTTGTCCACAAAACAGATTTAAGTGTTTAGCGAAGCCTTGTAAATACCATAGTCTGTTAGCTTAGCGTGTGCGACTCAAACATTTGGCTCAGCTGAGTCAGCAGAGCTTGTCTTATCAGACAGGGCTGGTCTTGGCTCTCCCAGCTCTTCCCTTCTTGGTGAGGTCAGTCTGAAAAGACCCCCAATCACCTGGGCTGCAGCACGTGGAGTCAGCCAGAGCCACGGGAGAGACTCTTCTCCCTGTCTTTATTTAATCACTACAATCTAGCAGAAAGAACTTGGCATTAGGTACAGCAAACCTAAACAAATCACTCTGTTCCTCAAAAGGGAGGCTTCATCCTTAGAGCTGAAGTTGATGTGGGGTTTCCATGGCAAACCTCCCTACAAAATAGCAGCTTAATGAGGGACTGCAGCTGAGATACCTCAGTAGATTTCATATTGTGACCGTGAAACTGTAATTACCGTGCTTTAGATATCATATGTCTAAAGTCTATTATGCCTTCAGTGATGCCAGTCAAGGAATTTGTCAGGCCAGTGGAAAAATGAAACTCTTCTATCTGCTTTTGCAATATTCTTTCACTAGTATGATGAAAAAACAGGATTTTTGTCCTCGGGTTGGGGGGTTAATTTGGTCACAATGGAGTTAAATTCCAGGAGTCTGGAAAGTGTACGGTAACACAAGGAAAATACCATATTAATATTTAATGTAACATTTTTTGTGAGCATGAAAAGAATAAAATGCATTCAAATGCAAATGTAGCCTGCAAGAATGGATGAAATTCTATGTTTTTCCAGCAACATCTTCATTTTGATAAAGACCAACATAGTATGAAGCAAGCTAAGAGTTCTTGTGTGTGTGCAGTTCCAGACCCTGAAAAGCCTGCCTGTGGCCAAAGTCTTACTCAGTATTTGAGATGCTTCAGCAACACCTCCTTGTTTCAGTACTCATTGAAATACAGTGGGTTTATTAATCCCTTCAGAACCACATGTTGTAGCCCCAAAGGGATGGAGCCTGCTGCAGTGTCTGTCCTGTCTTATGAGAATTTAACAGAGCAGCTAAAACTGGGATTGTGCAGCTCTTACAGGCAACATTTTTTTTTCCTGTGACATGTTCTGAATATTATACCAAGCATAACAAAAGGCCTACCAGGGGATTTTCAATGAAATTTCTATGTGCCAGTCCTAAATTTCAGTAGATTTGGGTCTCTAACACTCACAAAGCTCTTTTGACATTTCCAGCCTAAAAGAATGCATCCTGCCAGCTACATTTCAAGCAAAGCATAACAGTAACCAACTGGGGAAGCTTGTAAATAAATCCCTGCAAAAAAGCCTACAAGATAAGCACAAGCATCAGCCTAGCTAGAGGATTCCCTGGCAAACAGTAGGAGAGCTTTAGGGAGCACGAGGCAGGGAATTCAGGTGTTCTTTTACTGGTGTCACTTCTAGCTGTCACGAAAGTGCTCTTGACCCACCCCACCTGACAGAGCGCTGCACTGACCAGGGCCACACCGCTGAATTGAGCGCTTCTTGAGTTATTTGAGCCTCATTTCTTCCTTTGTAATGGCTCTGCGTCGCAGGAGCCACTGCCAAGGAAACGTGGGAGTGGACAGCTGGAAGACATATGGCTCTTTCTTTCTTTGTTCTTTAGCTCAGGCATCTCCAACTCTCCAACACCTTCACTTGGGAATCCCCCTCGGTGAAGGAGAACTTCGGAGGACAGAAATAGATGGAAATTTATATGGAAATAAACATCCAAATATACATGAGGAAGGGAGGGGAGGGAAAAGAGTGATTCATTATTATGCCTTACATATCATTACACATTCAAAAATTCCAAGGTAATATATTTTTCTTCATTGCTTGGATAATAAATCATCATTCGATTACAAAAGGGGAGTACCTGAATGGAACAGCAGCATTTCTGAAAAATATTCCTGGCAGATGAATGACAGGAAAATTTATGGATAATTCAGTTGCCTGACTGTCCTGCCTCCAGGAGAGAAGCCTGTGCCAATATCCAAACCTTTCCTGACAATTAACACAGCAGACACTGTACTTGATGGAGTGAGTTTTTTAGACCTCCCTTGGCTTGATTTTTGTTATTCCTCCTTTGGCAGCCTGCACAATATGTCGTAGCAATGCAAAAGGGTTAGGAAAAAGCCATCCAAGCTGCTCCTGAGCCTGCACTGGAAGGACTGTCTCTAGGAGCTATGAAAAATATACTGCTGTGTTCCCCACTTAGCTGGAGTTGTCTAATCAATCAGAGATCCTTCAAGGGTCACTGGTATTTGTAAGACAAAGAGTTTTCAACTACAAAAAATGACCATCCAGTCCACCAACAGCTTGATGTTTTCTAGTTTATCTTCATTCCATCTCCCAGGTTTATTTTTTTTCCTGACCAGCTCTTAATTCCGTTCCCCTGCATAAGCAGAGCTATTTCACCCTTCAGCTGGTGCCTCTGAGTCATTCTTCATTTTTCTCCCATTAGACTCCTAGCAAGGGCTCAGTCTGAAAATCTGGTCACCCAGGCAAAATGTCGCAGGAGGGGGGTGAGGCAGCTGAAGGAGAAGGTGTGGCAGAAGGCAGCCACTTGCAGAGGCAATCCTTGCTGAATAAGGGCAGGCAGGCAGGAGTCAAGTCCCAGCTTTTCCTTCCACACTCACTTTCTGAAGGGAATTTGCTGTCTTATGAGCAGCCAAAAGGAACCCACCTCTCACCAGGCCTGGGGTCCCACCTTGGGAAAGGGTAACTCACCCCTCGCAGATTGCACTGCTTCGGGTGGAAGAGCACAGTGAGCACTTCTTCCTACAGGAGCATGCCCTGGAAACACTTGGGTTTTCATCTGGGAATTGCCTGTCCTAAGCTGGAGGACAAATTACATGTCTGCACCAGGCTTTGTGTATTTGTACTGCTCAGCTGCCAAAAAACCACAGAGTTTGACTCAGAAAAGGACTTTTTCTCTAGGAGCCCCAGCTAAGCCCATGATGGGAAGGGGCTGAACAGATGGGCTAGGCTCTCTGTCAGCAGAAATTAGACACCTAGCTCTGAAGCAGACACGGAGAGCCTCCCTTCACAGGTGGCAGAGTGAGGCAGGGCATCCCACCTCCTCCTGCTGCCCGTGTGAAACAGTTCACATGAATCATGCTCCAGGAGTGCCTGTTCCTGAGCACTGATTACAGGGACAGCCTGCATGAGGAGCTCATCTGCTGCCATCTGAAGTACAAGGAAGTGGATTCATTACTTTTGCAAGCAGAAATAGAAGGCTTTATTTCCTGCTGGTTTCCTGTTTCTGGTGGCGGTACAGAGAGAACAAAGTGTTTGAATTTCTGTCTGGGAGGTGTTTTATCTCCTACTCCCATGCCCAGATTTCAAGGTTTACACAAGACACAATGCTGTGAAAAATCAAACTCAAGCTTCCTTCCAAACTGCATTCCTGTTGGGCACTAGCCAGAGCTATACATCCAAAACATTAAAGACCCCCAAAGGCACCCTACACAAAGGAACGTGAAGTGTTTTCCAAAGGAATCATCCAAGAATACCAATAGTCATAAACCAGTTTGTCTTTTCTTAAAAGGGAAGATGCTTGGGCAGTAAATGCAATAAGGTAACTTCATCAATAAGACGAGCACAACACTCTGACGGGTCACATTAGTCTTGGAAAAATCTCTGTCTTCCAGATGTGCTGCCATATGGAGAGATGCTCCCCAGGGCCCATTTTGCTCACTAACTCTTACAGTACCCTCCCCAAAAGTTTAATAGCCATGATTGCACTGGGACATGAAAGGATTTATGCCAGCTCGAACATCTCTTATCAAGCCCCTCACCACTGAGGTGCATTTGGTGCTCTTGAATTCCCCAGACTGATTCCATCACTGAAATTAGCAGGGCTGGGAAGAAACCAGGGTCTTAGCCTTTATCATCCTGTGCTGTATTTGGACCCCAAAATCTGCATTCCCTGGATGCCAAATAGCATATTTACAGCCACTTTGGCCTTACTGCAATTGCCTGTAGCTTAAGGATATATTTTTCCCTTGCCCTCATCCCCAGCTGAAATCTCTTCTGTGGAATAAACAAGCATTTTACACATCTCTCCATTACCATGTCATTTGGCAGGATTAGGATGCGAGGGTGTTTCACACCTGATGCAGAAAAGTATCTGCTTTGAGTTTTCAGCCAGCCACGATCTGTCAGTGGATAGAAATCTCATCTCTGAAGCCCTGGGGCCTCAGCTAAGCAAGGTAATGTAACAGATTTTATTAGCAGTTTCAGAAAGGTAATCTAACACTAGATTAGCATTAAATGGTCCAGCAAAGTAGGCACATGAAGGCACCTGTAAACATCATCCCACACCCTTGATAGCAAGAATATCTGTTTTTTAGGCAAAGAGGCAGTATTTTATTTAGATGCTTTGAGGCACCGATTTGCTTTGTATACAAACTACTGAGTGCTTAATGTTTTGGTGAGCTCTTTCCCTCATCAAAGTTAAAATGACTTGATAGATCATATGACTCTCTAATAGATGACTAGATAGAGCTAAATTGTAAAATGATCACTGCTGGTCTCTTGCTGAATACATGGGTTCCCTAATATGAGAAATGTGATCAGAAAATAATCTGCTACTAAGAAGGCAATCTGAATCCCCTTCGGGGAACAGGCTGCGAGAGTACAGCAGTGAGGATGATATATTAGCATTTCAAGAAGAGTCTGGAATCAGTATAGAGGGTGCCACAGAGGAATAGCTGAAATTGCTTTATCTTTATCTGCTAATATTTCTGGGAAAATTGCAATATTGGGAAATTGCAGAAAGACCAAACACCTTGCTTAAATTGAATTGGATCTGCAACTGTGCATGACCTGTTCAGAGCCTACAGTATATTATTTTCTCCAATTAAAAGTAGAAATTTCAGCCCTGGATAGGGTTCCTTTGTCAGTGCTAATGATAAATCTTAGGGTAAAGATTAATACTGAGGTCAGTATTTTCAGAAGCGGACATTATGTTTGAGTGACCCACTAGAGACACCTTAGAGTGGTATAATTTACTGCAGATGGGGCTTCCATCACTTACCCATCATATCCTGCAGGATTGAATGGCTTCAGAAACTTTGTCAAAAGATGCCACAAGATTTTTGGTTTGGTGTTTTTGTTGTTGTTTTTTTAATGTGCAATATATACCCTTCATGTGATGTCTCAAAAGTTTCTTCCATGAAAACAGACCAAGCAATTACAGGGATCTGCACCTGTTTTTTATCGCAATGAGGAGTTGTAGGGATTTCATATATAGGATGAAATACTGCATAATAGAGAATTTTAGGATAGTAAACAAAGGAGCTTAGGCAACTTTCTAACGAGTTTGAATGATTTATAGCTTCTTGGGCTCTAGAGACATACTTGAAACTCCAATAACTTTCTGCCGTAGGCACAGTTAATAAAACTTGAATTTCTAATCTTGCGTTTTCCCCAAATGGAAGTTTTAACTAATCAAAACATCCAGCTGATATAGCAAAGCAAGTATTATTGAATGCTCCAAGTACCCACAAAATAGCAGACAGCTCAGGTTACACAGAGCCATCTGAAAAAGGCATCAAAAGCATGTACCAAAGTGTTCCCATTTCACTTCTGAGTGAGGGATGTGTTCTAGTCACCTGGCATATGAATTAAGTCTCCTCGATGCTATACAAGACAGAAAATGATCAAATACACACATAGCGTCTTTCAAACAGAAACAAGCATTAAGAAAGAATTACTTCTGGGGAAAAGAATGAAAGCTTGCCAATATGTTTAAAAGGTATTAGCCGTGTTTTCTATCATGGTGCAAACTTCTGAGTGAGCTTTGCATTTGCATGTGGTGAGATGTGGTCCCTGAAACAGGCTGAAAAATTCCTGACCCATTCTGGGGCAGCATCACGGAACAGGCACTGGTGGAGCCCCAGCCTGGTGCTCCCTGCACCCCATCCTTGGCTCTCGGCATCTCCCTGGAGCACAGTGCCCAAGCTCCCTGGCAAAGCAGCCAGCACAGCACTGCATCTCCTTTAAACAATCATCTTCCAGCTTGCAGTGGACCTGGGGCCTTGCCAAATCTCTCCTATGCAGAATGCCTCAAAACCCTCCCAACACCCCACCTTATTGCATATGCAGTAGCTCTCCCCCTCTCTCTCTAAAGCACATCGCTCTTTCTACACAAAAAGAAAGGATTTATTATTTTAGCAATGGAAAGCTACAATAATAGGCCAATGAAAATAGCTAAAATTGTGGCCACTTTGCCTAGCAATTACACATGTGACAAATTCATTTATCTGCTAGTCCAGCGGCTTAATTTACATCCCCACTTAATGGTTAATTCTGGAAGTGCACTTCACTGCAACAGCAGCAGGGAGAGCAAAGGCTGGACCTTCTTGAAAGGAAATCCCCTTTTAATAAATACCTCTGCAATTAATTATGCAACCAAACCAGCCAGCAGCAAGCAACAAGAGGGAAGAGGGAAGGCATCACAGTATTTACATGTGGAAATAAAGCATCAGTGTGGTAAGAGGCAGATGATATAGCTGACAGACAAAGTGAGACAGAAACTGAGCTAATATTCACAGGAATTCAAGTGAAGGAGATTTAAAACATCACTTACTAGGAGAAGGCTGATGAAAATTAATTGGAAGAGATGGCAGCACTGTTTCTGCATCAGAAGAGCAGAATTTTTCAATGTCTGTAATAAAATTATGATTTATAACTCTTCAGTGAAGAAAATTTACACACTGACCAAGACTTTGGTAAGGTTTAAATCAGGTCAGGGATTTCCTGATCATATTTTGCTTTTGTCAGAAAGTGTTGACTCATCAAAACTCCATCTGTTATTTACCACTAAAAGTTTGAATGGTGTTTATTGTCTGCATTCCTCAGGCCCTGAATGAAACCTCTTGTCAAAAACAAGAGATGTGCAGAGCAGAAGCAGCAGCTAAAGCACTTTCCTGCTGTGTAAGAGACCAGGATGCTGAGCCCAGGCTGAGCCAGGCAAGGAAGAAAGTTGAATTTCAGTAACACAGTGTCCCATTTGCTCTCTGCATGCAGAATTAGAGGGTTTCCTAAATCCTAATAAGTCACAAGGGATGTGAAAACAGTTCCTTGTGTGGGGGATGGAACAAAACCCAAAAGCAACAGCAGACTCACTTGTCCAGTAACATTAGCAAGTCTAAGGAAGGGCTCTCCACTTCTCTTTATTTCTTTTTAAATTAAAGCCACGGTTCCCATTTTGGGTGGGCATCCACTAGCAAGCACTGCCTTTTCTATCGTTTGTTTGACTGTGCTGTGGCTCATAATTCACCAGGCAGTGCTGAGATGTGCTTCAAACAAGCCAAGCAGATTTTCAGCACAAAGGCGGCATTTTTTGGTGTATGGATGAACCACCACAAGTTTAAAATAAGGATTGAAAACGCTTGCCCTGCTGTTTTACCAACCCCTGCATCCCACATGACAATAAATAATGTGGTTTTGCACACCTGTAGGTGGCTGTGGCTTCCCTCCCTCAACTAGGACACAACTAAGCCCAACAGCTGCCCTGAAAAAGAGAAATATTTTGCCATGACACTGGGGAGAGGACAGTGCAGATACCCACTGGGAAGTTTTAGCACAAAATCAGGGCCGTCTTGGGAACGGAAACAACAGAAGCAAAAAGTTTCTTTATTTCATGATCCAGACTGTGTGATCTCTCAGTGTTGCTCTTGTTATTCTGACTTTGTACTGCCAAAGGATAACTTTTGCCAGACAGTATAAATCCTTTCCTGAATGACTCACAATCTCTCAAGGTATAATTACTGTAACTGGAAAAAAAAAAAAAA